>OMLM01006007.1:3525-19875 GCA_900302695.1 Helostoma temminkii | reverse complement strand
CACACACACACACACACACACACACACACACACACACACACACACACACCACCTGGTGAATTTTACATTTTCATTTTCAGTTAGTTGCACTGCACTACTGTAGTTCTATTGGCTCACATACAGTATTTTATCCTGAGAACTGTGACCCTTTTAGTTGCAATGTAAATGCTTCTTTGGCAAAAAACGTGCAACAGCACTGACTGTGCCGAAACATCAGCTGCATTTATCTGTATAAGAACTGAAGCAGAGAGACAGTCTGCATCGTACAGCAACATTTGTGTGTTTGTTCAAACAATGTGTATCATTAAGGCTATCTGGGATATTTTCTGCATCTGTGTTGGTGATTGTGTTTTCATTCAGTAGCTGTCCTCCAGTCACAACAGTTTTCTCTCACACCGTGTGAGCCAAGTCCCACTGTGACAATGATTTCCCGAATAGTGTTTGTGTCACAGTTCCTGGGAGTCCTGTCCCTCTTCAGAAACAGACAAGATTCTCTTTTCCAACGCCTCTAATGGGTCCCTTGTTTTCTTCTCATCGCAGCACCAGCAATGGTCTTTACAAGCACCTCTTTGGGGAATCGTTTCTTTTTTTAGTCTTTTCCTACAATAGGAATGTAGAGATGTTCTGAATTTTGCATCTTAGACTGCGTCGTCAGGCTGTAATGGATGTCATGTTTCCTCTGGAGGTTTTTGTTTATACTATCCATTTCAGAGCATATCGCCACTGCACAGTGTGCTGTTACGTAATGGGCTTGTTGTTTTATGCAGAATTGATTTATACACCTTTCTGTAATGGAATTTTTTGTCTGCGTTTTGTTTTGTTTGGGGCCTTGCTGGTTTTCTGCTCTGACCCCTCAGGTTCTAATGCAGAATGCGATGTTATCGTCACACGTAATGAAGTGCCTGTAACAGCTTGCCAACCTGTGACATGTCTGCACTGACATTTGTTGTGGGTTTACCCCTCTGGCACAGAACCATTGAGAGGATGCCACCATTTGGAGGCAACATTAAGCAATGAAACCACCTTGCACATTGCAGAAAAACATTGAGCTCAAGCAGGCTTTTGATGATGTTCTAAGTTACTTTGTCAATGGGGATGGAAAAACATATCTATTGATTTTCAGAGGGTTTCTTGATCGCGGTGACCACAGCAGTCATTAAAGATTATTATTAATTCATTTAACAAAATCACACAAGCTGATTACAGTGAAACAGGGGAAATGATTGGCAGTGCTTTTGAATGCAGCCTGCTCATTATGGTGTTAATTACTTTACAAATGTGGAACACTTAAAACAACAATTTTCCAGTACATTAACATGGCTTCATATTGAAATAATGTTAACAATGCTCTCTCTCTTAGGAGGAGAGATGTATATCAAATACTACATGTGAATATATAATTCTATTAGTTTAATACTATATGATTTTTATATGAAATACAGAGGCTTGTGTTTTACGCCACTTAGGATCCTAAAGCTGTCACATACTGTTCAAAATATTTATTAATAGTATAAATACTTTATCTGTGCTACTGCTGACAGGGGCTTTTGTTTCTTATTTTATATTCTGGTCATCGTCTCCGCTATTTAATTTCTTTGCTAACATCTGTTTTAAATGTCAGATGCATAGAAATGACAAAATTGTTACGGCTAATTATTATGTTGAAGTTTCATTGATTTGCTTTCTAATCTCAACAAATTTGCTTGATTTTCAACAGAAATGCAACAGAAATCCACAATGCATCCTAATTTACTCTCTTATGCCTTTTCATTTTAGTCTTGTGTTTTTTTATTTTATGTTTTGTGTCACAACGGGGCTGCAGTTTATTTAGTGCTTACAGCAAAAAACTAATTTGTTCAAGAACACAAGCAAAACAAATAAGTCTTCCTATAACTTCCTATGTCTTATGAGATTGTAAAACTAAGAATCCCTTATTTTACCATAGCTTAATTTTTGACTAAAATCACCAGGCTACGATCTTAATGATACACAAATAAATATATCATTCATCTATCCATCCATCCATCCATCCATCGTCTGAACCACTTCATCCCTGTAGGGGTTGCGGGCTTGCTGGAGCCTATCCCAGCTTTCCATAGTGGCTTTAGGCAGGCCTTGTTTCCAATTTAACATGCGTAACAAATGAGCTGGATAACTGGACACTGAATGCGACTTCATTAAAAAATACTCTCATCACACCGCCAACACTAAAAGGTTTAGGTGTGCATGCTAACAGAGAAACAACATGATTTCAGTGCTGCTGCTTAGAATATGCACTTGTTTCAAGTAAATAATGGAAGCTGGTGTCTGATGTCACTGAAAAACAGGATGGGATAGTGTCATATTGAGCGGGTCAATTACAGAGCTGTGCAGTAACGAATATTCCTCGCACTGCTTGTGCGTACTAAGATCTTTCATTTATTTTAAATTACCAAAACCACATTGCAGAGGCATTTCATTTTTTTATTTTTTATTTTATTTTCTGGTCATCCGCTTCACTATTTAATTTCTTTGCTAATATCTCTTTCAAATGGTTACTTCTAATGCTACTACTAGCATCAGTGCCAAAAGTAATAATATTCATTATCTAGACAACTCATTTTCAGAATAATGAATATATATCCATTCCATCCTCTGAAGGGTGACAGGCAAGGTACACCCTGGACAGTCACCGGTCTATCACAGGACTGACATATAGAGACAGACTATTCACACTCATGGGCAATTTAAAGTCACCCATTAACCTAACTTCATGTGCTATGACTGTGAAGAAGCCAGAGTACCTGGAGAAAATCCACACAGACACAGGGAGAACACACAAACTCCATACAGAAAGGCACCCGATCGGCCTTGGGTTTGAATCTAGGTCCCTCTTGCACTGAGACCACAGTACCAACCATCACACCACCACACGAGGAGAATAATGAATATTCTTTTTCCCTTATGGAACATAATTATGAATGCATTCATTTATATATTAATTAAAATAACTGTTCCTGTTTTCCACTGTGAAAGTTCTCATTGTCATTCATGTTAAAAATTCACTTCAGAGCCTGCTTGACACGCACTTGAAACTTCAGCAGTCCCACACTAAACTGAATCTGTTTCCTTCAAAGTTACAGTGCATTTATGACAAATTTCACTCTTTTTGTTTAACTGAGCTGCAGTGGAGAGATATATTCTAGTGCAATAAACACAATAGGACTTTTGTTTTGTCTGAGTCTGTTTTGGACTGTAGACAATGAGAGCCGTACATTGTGTTGCAGTTGGTATACCGTAGGTGGATACCGTAGTCTATAACCTATACTGTAGCAAATGCTCTGTAACCAAAAGTAGAAGTTTTCCCTATAGCTAATCAAGTTGTTTTTGGATCTAAACCTAACCAAACCAATACATTTGTATAGGTGTTTATTATTGCAACCATTGCTATAATACCATTGCTGATACTCTAATAGGTCATAACAGATTGTTTAAGTTTGATGACTTGTTGGAAACAAGAGTGTGTTGTTAATTCTGTTTAGTTAACATGCTGTTTCCCCACAGTAGCCTTGAGAACAAGAAGACCTACTCTTTGTATCGACCCAGCATACCCATGGCAGACTCTGCAGACTCCAGAAGAATAAGCTGATGGAGTTGTCAGTCTCTACCACATCACACTTGATATGGCTTGAATGCAGATGAGCCACTGACAAATTGCTTTTTGCCAAGGAGGTTCACCCAGAGGTAAAAGCCCCAGGTTCACTCCACAAAAGCAAAAGGGGGGTGATTTATAAAGAGGCAAAGACACGTCTTTGTTGGGCCTCTGGCATTGACAGGCGCTTCATCAGCGCCCAGATTGGGTTTCATGGTCAGCTAGAAGGCACTGATGCGGTAAGAGGACCCTGGCATCTTATATTCACTGCTTTCACGTTGACTCTCTTAATGCCGTTTTTGGCTGGCAAAAACTTGGCATCAGGTACGAGAATCAGGTAGACGATAAACAGAAAAACAGCCAAAGTATGTATGTTGGAATTGCATTACATATTTGAATTATCAACAAATAGTATAAATTGCAAACAACTAAGAAAGCACAATCATACTAACAAATAATGTCTGTTACTGTTTATATACTGTACTTTATGTCTGCATGTCTTTATTTTATATATTTACATAGTAGCCATAGATTTAAATTCAATGTCATTCACATTATTAATATTTTTTCCGATGAACCTTTAATCTGTAATTTATGTACAGTGGGTCCTATACTAATAACAGTGGCTCCATATTCCAACAAGTTCTCCAACTTCATGCCTATGTAGGTTGTTTGTCTCACTAGAATGATTGACTTCATTGACAAGTTATTGGTGATGTGATAAACATGACGTTCAACTTGATCACTGACGTTACTGGTAACTGTAACATCAATAGAAATTTGTCGGACTTGAACCCTAGTTTCCTGTGTGAAAGTCATTTGTTTTGTTGTGCCACCCCTCCACCACAACCCTCCTTCTGTCAAACTTTGTCCTGCTATGAAATATGACATTTTACAAAGTGTGTAATGAACTTTTGATGATGTCTGGCGGCTGCAATGGGCATAACATGGCCACCAATTTATATCTTCAATCTCTTGATTCAAAAATACTTTGCCAATTATAGCCAACAGCACTGTGGGGTTAAATTAAGTGAAACATTTACAATGGCTGTGTTTGAACATGCTCCAAAAATGCAGAGAAGTGATGGTACAACAGGGGAGCATATGAGGAACAAAATAATGGTGTTTGTGCTCATCACAAAAAAGAAACTTGTCAAGCGGTTATCTTTTCATGGGATTTACTATATTAAGATACTTGAAAAAGCAAACGAACACCAGCCTTATCTCTTAGATTCCCAAATAAGTTAAATAAAAGCATCAGTAGTTGGGGATAACAAAAAAAACAGATCAATATCAAAAAGAAGTAAAACACAGTATGAGTTGCACTTAGCACCCGCAGTGCAAACTTTCATCTAAATAATCTACCTTCATTAGAGGAGAAAGAGAACCACAGAGAGGGAGAAAAATTACTGTCTTGCTGTGTTTTCGAACCGTGTTCCACGCCATCGTTTTTGAGCCATGTGATTGAGTGGGATCTGAAGCGAAGAGCGAAAGTGGTTTTTGAGACAGTGTGAAAAGAGATAATGACAACAGAGATGAGGGTGATATTCAAAGTGAGTGTTCATTTGTCACTCATCGTGTCTTCCTCCTACTGCGAGTCTCGAGGTAACATGGTTTAAAGAGGCACTTCAAGGCTACACAAAACTTACATCTCCACACACTGGAAGAGGATATTAGAGTCCTTGTTAATGGAGGAGTGTGGATCATAATGAACAAATGGAAAATAATGATTATCATTAATGGGCTTTGGGGGGAGGAGGGTGAGTCAATGGGAATGCTTTTCATTCCCCTCTTTAGGGCCACTGAAGAATGATGTGTCTCTCTGTAGACTGTTGTTAATGTGCCACAAGCGGCTTCTGCAAAGCTCCCTGCAATGAATAATAAGTTTAATGATGTTTATTCTCTGTGATGACACATCTACAGTGTTGGCTAGCCACTTAGTATTAAACCACCACTCAGCTGTGGGCACCCAGCCACTTACACCACAGACCTCTTTTTGTTATGCATAGCAGGGTATAGGATACTTCACAAGCTGTAATATTTCTGTCAAAAATTTATTCCTCTCCCTCCAAAAATTAGAGATAATTATTAACATTTTCTCCACCCCCTTTTTTTTTTACTTTATGTGAGGAACTGGCAGTATGGTAATAAATGGCTTCTCATTTGGTTCAAAGTGTCTTGAATTTCAAATAATATGACCTTTTTAATATGCCCTCTCTTTCCACAGCTGCATGATGGTCCAGCAGGTTTGCAAAAGGTGCAGTTGACAGGTGGGCACAATATGCTTCAGTCTGTATGTGCATTTTTATTGAAATCGCTATTTGAATGAGAATGATTCTGAGATTCTAAATGTCCCTTTCAATTTACATCTCCAATGTAGATTAGTAAAATGATAATGGCTTCCAATTAACCGATGTTTATAGACCATAATTATGGGGGAAATTGTTGTTTTCCATACTTGTTTTTATTCCTGTTGGACTGTTTCATCTAATCTATACCCACACAAAAAGGACACAATTTGAAAAGGGCCAAACCTCCATTATGAAATGTAATATTTCATCTGCAGTCTCATCTAATTTTCCGACCTGGTTGCTAGAAGCATATGCACGCTAGAAGAGCAGATTGTCTATACATGCTTGTTCCAATATCATTTGTTTCATTTCAGGCATGGTTTCTCCCTCTGTGTTTCTTTTCATCCAGTACACAAATAACCAAGCTATGTGTATAACAAACACAAAAAAGAAAAGATAAATTATGGTACTGCACTGGTAGATGAATTTATAATGAGAAAAAAAAAAGTATTTGTGTTAGTGACTGCACACTCAGCTCATAAACATATATAGTCAAAGTGTTTTATTATTGCTTGTGGCAATGTCAATAAAATTATTTATTATATTGTTTAATAGATGTGGTTTACAGCAGTGGTTTCTAAGTTGGGGTTTCAGGGCTTGGCAAAACATCAAAATATCTGAGGTTATTAACGGGATCAGAAACAAGAAATAATAAAAGTGTGATTTTTCTTGGTCAAACTATTCATACAGTCATATGCAGTGGTGGATTTAGCAATTTCACAAAGACATGGGGCCCTCTGCATCCACGGTTACTTTTCTTGATTGCATGTTTCCATTTATGTTTTTGTGAACATATCCTCATTGAAATCAGAATCTTGTTAATTAAGCTCTCTACAAAAAAACATACTTGCACTTGCAGTTTAAAGCCTGCACATACCTAGACCAGTTAAGAGTTCCAGAGTTTAAAAGTAGCACACACGATGACTGAGTAGAGTGTGGGCAACACCCTAAATGGTCAGTAGTGACTGGATGTTCTGGCACTAGAAATTATGTAAATCCTGTCAGAGTTTCCAGAAACTCTTGTGCATTCTTGGGATAAAAACAATCATGGATGCCAACCAGTAGCTTGTAGTTTTCATAAACAGTGAAATTAGCACGGAAAAAAAAAGACGCCCAATGTATGCCCAGCATTGAGAACATTATTTGCATTTTAACATACACATACATGCACCTTTCACAAAATTTTGCAAAGCCAACCTGTTCACACCATAAACACCCCATATCAATACTATATATTAAGTTTTTGTAACGATGCTATTTTGTATTTTTGTGTTGGTGTAGATCTTTTTTGCGCGTGGACTTTTCTTCGGTCTTTATGAGAGCAACTGTAACAAGGCAAAACAATTTCCCTTTGGGATTAATAAAGTGTTTTGAATCTTGAATAAGTCATTACACTTACAGAAATTTACGATCGAAAAATTAAATTAAAATTATTTTCTCAGTGATAATAAAATCATTGCTGTTATTCGGGATTCATTCATGCTGATGAAGGACTATTGCCAAATCAATCAAGCATTTTTCCCCAATAGTCCCATCACCATGGTGACGCTAGCTTTGGTGAAGACCCAAATGACTGAGGCTTAAAGACCCACTACGGAAGCCCAGTGGAATTACAAGCTAATTAACTGTTTGTGCTGAGTTCAATTATGCAAGGGGAAAAAAAAAAAAAAAAAAAAAAGATAGCTAGATAGCTGAAGAGTTTCTGTTACACATGTATGTGCCATCTGTATCTGTTTTGTATGTCTATTGGAAAACATTTAGGAAAAAGGGAAAAAACAAGCTTAAATTTTATTCACAAAACAACTAAGGGAAGTCAGAACAATATATTTTTTCCTTCATTAGTTTCCCAAATGGATATTCTGTGGACTGATGAAAAGAAAACACTGCTGCTAATTATGCAGAGGTCCAGTCTATGCTGGTGTATTCATTAAAACTGTAACAACTCAAGAACTATTCCTATTGACAGAGAAATCAGCATTCTTCTGCTCAGAGAGCCTGTCACACTGTGTCTCCATGCGCCAGTCTGCATCGACCGTGAGGGTCACGAAGCAGAACTCCTCAAAACAACTCAGCTGGGGGAGTGAGTGTGTTTACATGGCTGTTAGCAGGAGCTGCTCATCATATCTGACTGCAGCAGAGGATAGCACAGTTTTAACACCTCCTGACTTTAAGCAATGATAAAAATGAACATATAACAAAAAGCAATCCAATAATGCATCATCATGTGGTTGAATTCTAACAAAATAATTGTTTATGTTTGTTAAAGTACCTCAACCTGTGGAGTTTTATTGTTTAAAAATTTGCTTCAGTTTAGCATTCCTTTTGTTGAATGGACAATGAGAGAATTAATAGATATTGTTGTTGCATTTAAAACAAAACTTTTACATTCACGTCCATCTCTGGTTTTTCTGGCATATTGCTGCATTTATTATTGGCACATGGATCAATGTGAAATCATTGGCAGGGTCTCATATCTCATGAAAGAAATAAATAAATAAATTTAGAGCCCACTAAAAAAAACAAACATTTTTTTATTGTGATGGTCAGATGTGAGCAGATGCTTGTGCAGCCAAAATGTATGTTATCATGGACTGTATATACTGTGAGGGCACTGACTGCAAGTTTCAACAAGTTAACTTCTGTTGACGGTTGTACATCATTCTGTTCATGAAGTAGTTGCACATAGGGACTACTTATTTGTGTGTCCAGAGAATGTGTCCATCCCCAAGAGCAAGTGAAAAGCACAAGTTTGAGTTAAGAAAACCCAAATTCAACACAGATACCCTGATGCAATAATATGGAATTATTCACTTATTAATAATTGTAATTGTATTGCATTGTACCCTACATCGTAGGTCATCTGATCCTGTTCATAACGATGTTTGAAAAATCAAACTAATACATAAATAAATAAAAATAATCCAATTATGTCCAGTACATACATAAACTACAGAATGTTTTTTTGTCATTTAGTCTGCTGATAGGGCTTATGGCAGGCAATTATGCAAGTTGAAGAACTTGCTATTGGAATATTTGTCACATTCATTGAAAAAGTAAGATTAGTTTATCCTAACAAATTACAGTATTACTACCATTTCTGATATCGTGCATCATTTGAAGATGCAGCCTGCTAATTTAAAACTTAATGGGGCTAAAAAGAAGTACTGTTTGCTCAACAGCTTTAGCCTATGGCTTATAGTAATGCTTTGATATGTTGAAAGGGCAAGTAATCCATCAGATCCTTTGTGAGACTTTCATACACTGAAAGCCCTTGTGCAGCTGAGTGTTGCTGTATGCACATACATACTGAATCTTATGAGTGTTGTTTCTGGTTTAGTCCCATCTCCCAGAGACTGATAATGGCAGCTGGGTGCTTCAAGAAGGAAATAGATTAGCCAGGTTTGATATTTATCTGCACTGTTCTATCATCTAAAGTCAACCTAAACAAACCTTTCTGTCTGTTAACACATTCAAGCCACACCTACACCCTGTATTTTCATGAATTCGAGTTCAAGCGATCTTTCCAATCTGATATGCAATTCACATGTATCAAACTGCATACATTTTCGACCTTTGATATTGGGACTGCATAGAAATGCCTTGGAGCTCGCTTGGCCGCAGCCATGTACAGATAGCAAGCAGGACATGTAAAATACATGACTTGTTCAATTAGATAACATACACCAGAGATAAAGCTGTCAATCACCACACTGGATCAGATGATGTAATATAGTTTGGCAAAACAAATATGCCCGGTGTGTCTATTTTATTAAGTTATCTAAGATTCAATTTTCCTCTACAGTATATCATATTGTCCACATTGGGAAATATTTTTGCTAAACTGTAATGATGCTAGCTGTTTTCATCAACTCAAACTCACAGTGTTGTAACCCGTGTTCTTGAAAGCTTATTCATCTCATACATAGTCATAAATGTTATGCATTTCCTTCTGTTATTCTTCCGTGTCAGCTGTCAAAGTTCAAAGCCTTTCCCTGAGTCTCTTTGAAGAAATTTTAATTTTACATGCCCTGTTGATTTAAATGCAATCAGACAGAATATGGCTGCGTTTGCACAAGAAAGGGAGAACTGTTATGTGGTGAGTAAATACAGTGTACGTTCATAATAACCACAGAGGCAAGTTTAAATAATTTTTACTTGAATTATTCATGATTTAATAACACCTTGCACATCTCTGGTGGCCAGTGGTGAAACCTGAAGCTTTTCTGTGTTGTTGTCTTCAGTTCTGAGTTGAAAGGCTGAGCACTGACAGCTCAAGTATGATTGTTATTCCTCAGAACATTTGGTCTCCTCATCGTACTGGGCCTTTCATTTGTCAAACATTATTATCTTTTCAGTTGAGCTTGTACTGTTGGCGATGACATTATGAATTTTGGGTTAATTTGTTGTGAAGTGATATCCAGACAGGTGTAGATAACATGTCAGTGTCGTGACGTACAGGACAAATGGATGCACACTGCACGGCCTCAAGGCTGCTTGAGTGCTCTTCATTAAAAAGTCTGTGATCAAAGTGTGTTGCAGCTACACGTTACCGACGGCTACAGATGGCGTGTGAACTGCGTTGTATAAGATGCCCCTGGCAACTGTGTCCAAACTCATAATAAAGTGAAAGAAAGAAACAGACTACTGTAACACCATACACACACACACACACACACACACACACACACACACACACACACACACACATCAAAGACTTGCACACAACCTTCAAACAGACAACCACAGACACACACAAAATATAATCCCTGCTTCTTAGGCCGCTTGTTTTTCTTCTAGTTTTTGAGCGGTGTAAATGCTTGGGTCTATCTCACCAGCAGACGAGGGGGTACAGTTGGTGTTCCCCTGTGCCACACAAGGAGTGTCAGTGGAGATGGATGTTGGAGCCTAATGTATGCTGCCACACAAAAGGAATCACACTCATACTGGGAAAAATAGAACAAAACGAATTCTCAGACTCATCCCTGGTGTTCCTGCAAGAACCCAGTAGCTGTGGATTAGATGTATGCATTGTTCTGAATCTTGTTCTGTGACCAAAGTGCTCATGGTCCCATGTGAATGTGTGTCCGTTTGTGGTGTGGAACGCTCCCCTTGTGGAAATGTTTTCATCCATGTGTATAGTACATGAAACTTATATTCAAGCTTCATATGATTTACTATCTGGAAAAATTGTTAAAGTGACTAAATAATTTCTTAAATCACACTCGTGACATCTGAAAGTTGAATGAATATTCAACAGCTCTAAGTTTTATATTCTAAATTAATTGAGTTTTTGACTGACTGGTGGAGATGCATACTTGATATGTTTAATAAGCTTTGTCACACTTAAAGATTTTCTCATAATTTTGGATAAATCTGATTTTCTTGTCTTTGAGTTTAAATACTTTAAGGCCTTAGCTTTTATTGATTTTTTATGGGGATGATATTCTTACAAGACAAACCACTTCCTCATTTATTATTTTACACAAGTTCCTTACAATAAAACACACTTTTAAATTAATTTTACTGTATGTACTACATGCTATATGTGGAAACCACACCTGTCTGCATATTTTGATCAGAACAAATTCACAATGACGATACAGCAGACACAAAGTTATATTACAATAGAAATACACAAAACATATAGTGCAATTGAATACTCTCAAATTCCTAAGTATGCTGTTGGCTCATTAAAGCAAGTGGCCAGACGGTGATTGTATCAGTGTCTGTACTGGGAAGAAAAATCTGGCAAGAGCCATAATAGGACTGGGCATCTCGAGGAGTGTGTTTTTTGTGTACCCAAAGTATTAGTGTTAAGATGATGGATTTGAATTTATAATTTCCGAATATAAATATGTTTAGATTTGCTTCACCGTACATTGTTATACTGTACCCAAAATACGAGATTGACACTCAAGTACAGTTATGCTTCTTCAAGACATAAATATCCAAAAGTATTATACCATAGACAAGTACGATCTCAGATTTTGACAGATTGTATTTTAGAGCAAGTGCAACAGGCCGAGTGGTTTTATTTCAACAAATTTAACATAGGACTTCTAAATACATCTACTTAAGTAGGTATCTCCAGTCATTCATTCCAGATTTGCCAAAATGGTGGAAGTACACCTTCTTAATGAGGGGGACTCTAGTGTGTGCCAACTGCGGCTGATGACATGGCTGTGCTTAGTGTCCAGGTGATATCACAGTTTTCTGTGTGTGTGTGTGCGCGCGCACGTACATGCGACCAGCTGGCGCCCTGTGATGCTGCCATTTCCCCGGCCTCTATCACAGCCTCGTCGACCAGAAGGACATTAGTGCAGTGTATTTGTGATTGCAGCTTCTCCTCGTCACGGCTCATGAGGCAAAACACCTTTCCCTCTTTGATCAAGTCAAAGCCCAGCTGCCTCGCATCCACTGAAAGTGACCAACTGATGTTAATCAGTTAATCTTCACTGTGAGTGTGAGAAGACAGAGATGCAGAGTGACAACATGTAAATGAAGGAACAGAACAGCAGATTAAACACAAGATGACATGAGGTGTTAGTAGACACTGAGTAGCATAAGAAGGTTTGAGGTTATTATAATGCAGTAAATAGCTAAAAGGCTGTGATTTAAACTAATCCTAATTTAGCCGCACTACAAAATTATACATTTTCTGTGTCTTTTGGATGCACGGGCCCGTAATTAAATACTCAATGTGTGGATGTGCAGGGCAAACCTGAGACTGCCTTTTTTTCTTTTAACCAAACCTTAATTTAAGATTTGTATTTGCTTTCTGAATTCTTTTATAAAATTGGCTCAGGTTTAATGTTTGAAGTGTGTTGACCTAGAGGTGATTGAGGCCTGAGGCAAGAATTCACAGGAGACCCTTCCAATCAGTCAATATTATAATAACCTGACACAGATACACCACTTACAGATAACTGTATGCATTTGGAAAGAGTGCTTGATTTGCCTGTGTTGAATCTTCCTGATCACCAGGAGATAAAGTGTCTATAACTCCATTTGGGGTCGATGCTGCCTTTCTGCTGAATGTGGATATCGATTAGATTGATATGACCAAAACAGACACATGACATATCATTTTACAATAAATCTTTAGAGTCCATATACACATGATCAATTAAAAGTGGAATAATGAAGTTACAGTTCTGATTATCAGCATTTAGAAGGAGAACCTTATCTCAAGTAATGATTCTGAGGAAACACCATAAGTATAAGATAGTATGCATTCATGTTATAAAATCAGAATTCAAATCAACTTCAATTTAAATGTTCTTCTTGGGCACAGCCTTTAACAATTATTTAAATGTTATTTGAGGAGGACAATGTTATTAAACATAGCTCCATACAGAGGATTAAACTCTGTATGTTGCTAAATCATATAAATCAGCTGTGATTGATACATTTCTATGGAAAGCCAAGTTGCTGCAAGCTAAAGAAATTCAAGAACAGATGAGAAACAAGATAATTGACATGTATCAGTCTGAAAGGGTTCCAAAGCCATTTCTAAGGCTTTAGGACTTCAGAGAGCCATTATCCACAAATGGAGAAAACTGAGCAGTGGTGAAGCTCCCCAGGAGTGGCCAGTCTTCCAAAATTACTGCAAGACCACACGTCGACTCATCCAGGAGGTAATGAAATAATCCAGAACAACATCTAAAGAACTGCAGGCCTCACTTGAGGTCAGTGTGACTGGACAGAAATGGATACATGGGAGAGTTCTGAGGGTGGCACAACAAGTTATTAGGTTTAGGAGGTAATTACTTTTTACATAGGGCCAGGCAGGTTTGGACATTTTTTCCCTTAATGAATGATATCATAAAAAAAAATAATAAAAAAAAAAAATCATGTAAGTGTGACAAATATGCCAAAAACATAAAAAACTAAATCTGGAATATTTTGTCACAGCACTGTAACTTTTTTAAAGTTACAACATTCAAATCTATTCTTGAATTTGCCATGTTGTTCTGGGATAAGTTAGTAAATCTTCAGCCAGATACAACTAAACTGTTGCCTTCCCTTCAAAATATAAAAATACAATTCAGAATATAACTGATGTTGTGATGTTTACTTTCCAACAAGCAAGAGAGACCAACAGGCAAAGGGAGTTTCATCAACAGACCCCTAAACTCTCCAAAGGAATCAATAAGGTGTAATTTCACTCAAACATACAACATTATTGTATTGATAGAGCAGATTGGACACAGGGGGGTAACGATTAATGCCAAATGTCAGCAGGTTTGCGTGTGTGTAGTGCTTGTCCAATCTTAAAAACATCTTATCTTAGTCTTTTTTCTTTTTGTTCTGTTTGGTTTGCTTCACCCGTAAAATGAAGAACATCATGAATTTCTGCTGTAGAACAGAGCTGTACAAAAATTCAGTATGGATCAGTCAAATCCTCCACACCGAGCTGTTAGATGTCCAAGAGTATGTGATAAGGGACAGACAAGATTCAGCTGATAATGCTGGAGCTTATGTCAATCATTCTGATTTCTGCTGTTTGCACATGTTGAGCGTAGAGGGCAACTTTGGCTACTGTCATTTGCAGTTTGATTTCTGAAGACACACTTGAGTCAGATAATGCATCATAATGACTATAAAATTCTTTATTTGGTTTTCTCACAGTTTCGGCTTTATTATTTTCATTGTGCCCTTGAGTTGAGTGTTTTTCTGACAGTGCACACATTTCGTTCCACTCTGCCTACTGTCAATCATTTGATGCCCATGGGGGAATGTGAAAAAAATGGGAAAGTCTCATTTAGAACACATCATTTTATAAAACTTTGCCACAAATTGTCGGTTGCATCTTTGATTGCAGCTGTTTCAGGTGCAAGCTTGCTCTTTAAAAATCACAATAAAAAGAGATCTAATTACACGTGTACATGAGGGGAACAAAATCAAAGCAGAATAGACAAGTACCTACTGTAGGTAGCAGTAAACATGCTATAAATGACTGAATATCAACTGCTCTTCAACTTAACTGATTTTGAAATTCACAACTCTTAATACACTGTTCTCAGCTGGAGACCCAACACCATCCTTCACATTTCTACAAGAAGGTATTTCCACCAAGTGCCACAAGACACAACATAAATCAGAGGGTGTTGATATTGTTATATTAAGATTGTGAGGAGTTTAGCCAGTCCCAAATATATATTGTGCTGCACAACTTGTACACCAATACCAGCTTATAAGTGTGTTCCCATTATTATAGTAATATTTCCCCTCCTATGCACACTTTGAAGTTGACTCTGTGAAAGCTTCTTTAATCTGCACTGATTTCTGCAAAGCATGTTTTACTGTGAGAAATAGCTATGAAAAAGGGGGATATAAAACTCTTTGAAGCTCTACTGACTAACACTTGGATTCAGACCTAAATAAAATGGTGATTCCCCCCTCCCCTTTCTTTAATCTTTAGCCTTTTCCTTCTTTCCTCCTTGTGCAGTAACTTTAAATGGTGGTCAGTTACTGCATCCAATAACAGTCTGGATCAATGCGACTCTAAACATCACTGGTATACCGAAAGAGAAATTTAAGGAAATCGTTTTCTATCTTATGCTTTTCCTAAGCCACAGATTTTTCTATGGTTAAAAAATTCCGCAATCAGGAAACATTTCTGTGACACTATTAAAAGGATTTGCTTTTGCCACCAGAAAAGAAATGGCGAATGGCAGACCTCCTACAACAAAGTATTCATTTTTGTCTAAGTGTGACTACCAGGGTAAATCATTGTTCAACACTTAAGTCCTCCTGACATTTCTTAAGAAGGTGCTGGAGACATTAGAGGAGAAAAATGCAGAGAACACAGGATATTGCTTTAGACATAAAAACACTACATTTCACTCACACATAATGTCCTGTATTTTGTGCGCTGTGCCTTTTTTAATGCAAATGTACACAGTGGAACTGTAATTGGACCGGAGATTGGATCAGCATGAGGTGTTTCTGTCAAGTCTGTCACTCCGGTCTAGAGATGCCTGCTAAAATGTTCAGAAAAGAACTAATCTTGCAAAGAATTACATGCCAGCTGTAGCTTATAGTTTTAATTGCTGATTTGAATATAGTACAAGCTGGTTGTGGAGAATATTGGGAAAATGCACTGAAAATAAACAGCTTCACCAGACGGAAGCTGTAGATTGTGTGAGCAGCTTTCAGGTGTGAATAATGAAATCAACCTACACATGTGTTTTAACTTGTTGCCTAATTAGAGCTGTTCACAGGTCTGTGAGTTGTACAGACTGATTGATTGACATGTTGTTCATAATGCTTTTTTTAACAACCATCTGCTGAAAATTACGTTCCTATGCAACTAAATGTTTTGTACTCAATCTAATCATTATCTTGTACATGTTATGTATTTTT
>OMLM01006005.1:1140-31443 GCA_900302695.1 Helostoma temminkii | reverse complement strand
CCCCCCCAAATCCCGCATTATAGAGTTTTAACAAGCTCTTGGCCACATGGTGATGTGCAGACAATAACTAATAAGCAGACACTGAGCTATTGGGAAAAGTGTGTAATATCTGATAATGTGATGAGACAGGACAAGGTGAGCAATGGTGTCCAGTTGCTGGCTGTTTTTTACTGATTTTAATAGATGTCTGCAAGTCATGGCAAAGGCGTGGTTTTCAGTATTTTACTCTCCATTCTTTGTCTATTACTAAACAGGAGATACTGGAGAGCAAACAAAGACTGCAACGCGTACAAAGCTGCAACAGTGGTTGAAGCCATAAGGAGGAGAAAATGACAGAATATTTGTTACCATGAGAAACACAGAGTTGCCAGCAGAGACTGGAGTGAGATTAAATATAGGGTTACCGGAGCAAAGACCTAATCCATTCAGAGACAAATGCAGGGTCTCTGAAGCACATTTGTTGGGCGGCCTGAGGTTTAACAACTGGCATTGTAACTCCATTTCTCATCATTACCTCCCTGTACTGTAGCACTATGGAGATAGGCTTATCCAGGGAAAGAAGCAGAGCAAGTAAAAGCAATGAGTACGAATAAGAAAGCTGATGGAAACAACAGATGACATACATTACTTATTGAATGAATTACTGTATATATTTCCTGCAACTTCCAATTTCATATTTTGATTGTATGTGAGCACACACACACGTAAAAAAAAAGAACCTGAATGAGTGTGTGTGCATAATTGTGCAAGGCCGTGCATGATTGCGCTTGCTGAAGAACAGTTGTGCACATGCAGTGTCTCCATGGACACCATATGCTGCCGCATTTCTCGGAGGAGGATTGAATGTGGACACAAGTGCTCCCAGCAGTAAGTCAGTGTAGTGTCAGATATGGAAATCCACCAGCATTCATGAATGATACAAGGCCTGCTCTTTAGCCCCAGACGTCAAAGGATTTGCCAGGGTGGATGAGGCAGATGCTTTGACAGATTTAAGGGAGCTGGGGGAGGGTCTTTTGACATCCCACTGCGTGGCATGCTAACTCTCTAGTGTTACAGAAGTGTATAATAAGACCCCTTGAGGAAAAGTGTTAGCGAAAAAAAGAAGCACCCAGGCTTAAAAAAGGACAAAAACAACAAAATCTGATTGCATTCAAGGCCTTATTAACATATCCTTTCACCAGAGGATGCCACTGGTTTTAATTCAGTAAGACACAGCTGCAATTTCTATTATGATACTATGATTCAATCAATTATGACTGTAAAACTATGGCTTAATTAACACCATGCACAAGCTGCCTTTCACAGGAGCCATTCAGGAAAACAGGCAAACAAAATGGCTGCCGGCTTCCCTCGTGCTCAGAACAGAGGCCAAAATGGTGGCGTGTAGATTAACTATGCCCTGTGCAGTTTTATTGATTCACAGTTTTGTCTCATAGGGGATGTGGAACAGGAACATTGTGCTCTTCATTCTGTGCTTATAGCCTATTCCTTCTTCAAAAAGGATATGCTGTAGCTTCCTCTGGATAACTGTGACCTTGGCCCATTTTCAGACTTCTAGGGGAGTGTTTCTATTAAAGTTAGCAAGTTTTAAACTAATTACAAATTGTTCCCAACTTATTATATAGCGTGTACAGACTGTTGACCAATAACACATTTCAAAGACTCTCCCATGATAAAATCCACAAAGTTGCCTAGTTTCTGAACAGACAACACAAAGGGAAACTGCATGACCTAATATTAACTCAGATCATGGCAGGAAACAAGCCTACATCAAATGGTCAAAAAAGTCCCCCTTGAAAAATACAAATCAACAGTAAGTTAATGAGTTAAAATTAAATTAGGAATATCACATTATCACCCAAAATAAAATTTTCAACAGTAGATTTCAAATCTAATTATGAACTAAGATGCCTGCTGTTTACACTGACCTCTTCGCAGAACTGGTGGCAAACGTCATAATTGATCAATACTCCAGTCTACTTGGAAAAGTCCAGGTAAACAAACCACAAGTCAGCTAATTGCACTCAGGTTAACTGAGGATCCCAAGACTGCCAAACTATGAGGCAATGACAGAGCCTTGAAAAAGGCTAGACTGATGTGTGAGTCCACAATAAATCAATAAATCAAGCTTGTGAATCCCTCTTTTCATCATGCCACTTTTCATACACTACTGCTGTTTTGCTCTTGTTTGACATTTCACTGAAGAATACCTTGTTTTTTTTCCTCTAAAATATTATTCCGCTTATGACAAATTAATGATGAAGAGACCAATAAAATTACTGAAATTAGATTCAGCCATTTACAGCACATCGACTGAAAATTGTCTTTATTCAATCACACCTCATTATTACATAAAATACAGTTCAAATGAGTCCATGCCTAAGGTCATGTTATGACACATATTAAGTTTGTATGTGAGCATTTTATAAGTGACATGTTTTATTCCTAGCCTAGTTATCAAACCTCAGCCAGCGAGGAGCAGACTCATCACAAATTAGTTACGACATTAACGCCAGTCAGATGGCTTCAATTTTAGCCAATAATTGAGTGTATCAGTAGCCTAAATCCCATATTCTTAGCCAGAAGACCCTTGCCCTCCAAAATAATGGCTTCCACATCAGAGGTTAAAGTTCTCAACTTGAATATCTTAACCTATAAAGAACCTTAGAGGGAAATGTCTTCTCAGCAGTTCTTGGTAAAAGCCCATTTCCTTTCTAGACTCTTATGCCCCCCTAAATTGATAAGTTTTCATTCATTTTGATGAAGATGTCTGCTAATCTGCGGGGCATGTAATATGGATTAGGCACTTTAGCTCAGGGAGCTCAGTTATGATGCCAGAAAAGCCTCTTTGAATCACAGCTCCCTCGATCATCTAGCCACAGGCCTGTTGTGACTTTTAACCCTGTCCTCCCTTGGGACATAACCTGCATGACCACTCCTTCCATTCCCCCAAGTGAGCTGCCCTGGTCCTCTTCATGCCAGACCCTAGTGGGAAAGGGGGGTTGATAGAAGACTGGTGCAAGGGCAAGGGCTTTCCTCGCTAATTACGCCAATACAGCTCTAGAGACAGAAGGCAAGAGCCTTTGACATCAGTTTCATATTGGTCTTTTGTTCCTTTGTTCCAATCCTTCTTTGTAGACTTGGGTTGTCGATCATAACTTCCTGCTTGCCTGAGCTTCATTTGAAGGACTGAAATATGACTAAGTGAATAAAGCAAACTCAAAGAATTCCACCGTGTTTGGTGTTCAAACACAAAATGAATGTCATTTATTTAAGTTTATTATTTCCTTTCCCTCACACATTGGTAGAAGATGATAATTCAACTCTGTCCATGACGATCTGACCCTTTACAGGTTATCTAAATTCAATAAAGCAAGAATCCCCAATCTAATCACATGCATGGTGCGCTGCATTAGAGTGAAGTGATATACACAGAAAAGGAGAGAAATACAGGAGATATATTCATGTGTGGCTGAAGAAACAGAAATCATTATGGTAGTAAAGACCAATTCACAAAATCACTACAATCAATGCAAAAAAAAACCAAAAAAAATTTTTAATTCTGAAACTGCATTAAAAGTAGAAAATATTGGGTAGGATGCTAGGACTTTTTCTTCCATCTTAAAGTTTTTTACTATACTGTCTTAAAAAAAGATTCATTTGAAACTTTGAAATTCCCTGGATTCCTGAAAATACTTGATTCATTAAGCTAAAACCTTGACACATCGGGATGTGTCAAGACTCATCACGCCACCACCATCAGGGAAGAGTTTTGATTTGCAAATGTATTCTGACTGGAAAAAATCTCTCCAATGCTGCACAGTGTGCTTATTATAGTGTGCAGATGTTCACAGAGGTAACCTGTTTACTATCCCAAATGTCTACAAAATCTGGACTTCCTCTCCTCTAACCGTATGTATTTCAGCCAATAAAAATGGTTGTTTATACAGCAATCAAGCCACACGCTGGAAAGCAGGGAAAAGATTGTACAAGAGGGAGAGAAAAAAACTCAACACTAAACCACTCAATCCCACTTTAATAGAAAGCAGAGTGATGGCAGCTGACTGGGGTTCCATCGTAAAGACAAACAAGCATTAACTGGCTTGTTTTAAAGGCAACAACAGAGGGGTTTTATTTAATGTCTTAAAGCTTTAATTGGCACCTCTGTTATTTCCTCTTCAAGGGACTGAGGGTAACAGTAAACCTAGTGTCAAGAAGGAGGGCCTGACTGACTGTGGCGACCCAGCAACTGACTGCCATCACTGGGCCTCTACATCTGTGATCTTAACCAATTGAGTTCAAGAGGCTATGCTCCCCTGGCCCCCAGCTGCCAACAAGGCAGGCTTCTCATCTAGGGCCTGGGAGCCTAATCGGCCTGGAAGGGCCCTGTCAACCACTCAGCCTCAGGGTCACATATGGAAGTGACTAGAGCTGTTCTAAATCACCTGGGGATATTCATAAATCTCTAGACTGTTTCCTTAAGCTAATAATTGAGGAGAGCCACCTCTCTCCGTGAATTGCGTCTGGTGATATTATGGTACCAATTTTGAACTTTCCACTTGCTGTCTCTCTCTGCGCCAAACAGGAAGTAGATACCTATGGTAATAGCGATAACAAAATTGCCTTCTAAACAGCCCCAGGTTTAAGTCCCCAGGAGATTTCATTTTAAACTGTTGGAGAAACCTAGGTATTGAGTTACAGAAAATGCAGACCACCACCTCATGCAGAGGCTCGAAGTCAGATGTCAAAGCAAAGCTGCTTCTCCCAGGCTGTGTCACAAAAACATTCCAGTCAATGAACTTTATGTAAACTAACTGTTTCTTTCTCTCCGATGTCTTCCCTGTGTTAATGTGCTGAGGGTGGGATCCAGTAGACAGACTGTGGAGCCAGTAAATCTGATACTCTCCTGGAGGAGAACAAGCGCTCCTTTATGCGAACGGTTTACAGCTCCATATGTATTTTCAATTCAGATTTATTTAGTGAGGGGCTCAGTAAGACCCCTGAGGGATCCATAAGGCTTACTGCTCCATCTCCACCTCTCTTGTTAGATTTACGTCCTAATACAACACAAACAAAAGTCTTGTTTCTCCCCCAGGAGCCCAGCTGTGAATCAGAACAGCTTCTATCCAAGCTCACCACGCAAAACAGGAAGAGGGAGAGAAAGAGAAAAACTAACTAAATTCACAATGTCTGGGCTACAAATAGTAGGATGGAGTACAATAGTCAATGGATGTTGGTGGGAATCCCTAAAGAATGTTTATTTTTATGGTGGTGACACATGCAAGCCAGTCCATAATCATTTTGAGAGGAGACACAATTGAGAGGTTCAGCCAAGTGAGGCTAAGTGGGATTGATGGAGCAAAGCTTAGGCACTTGCCCAGACGGAAGACACATTGAGGTCTACGGTGAATACTGAGCTCCAGCCCGGGCTCACATACAACATGATCTGGGCTTTACACAGTCAAAGCCCTCCATCCTTCCTTGCATTGTCTTGTCTGACACTTTGAAGGATGCGAGGGAGTCGGGCGCAGAGCTCTCCCAGCTGGCCCATTAGCTGAAGAGAGTGATGTCCAGAGCACTAGTGCATGTCCCCTAGTTCTCGGGTGGGGTCTATTTTATTAATGAGCCAATCAAATGAATGCAAGCTGGGAGCTGGTCACTGCTGACTGCAGGAAGCACCTTGGACAGCCAGCTTACTGAATGACTGTGGCTGGAAGTCAGAGGAGTGATCCCTGTGGGGGCCCCAGCCAGTAATGTACTCCCTGGCGGGCCTCGGTGGAGGCACATTTGACAAATGGACTCCTTTAGCAGAGCTGTGCCGGGGGAATCTGAGCTCTGGTGTTGGCTCATGGCTGGTTTACCTGCCCACCACCATGCTTGCTTCTTCATCTGTACCGCCTCCCCTGAGCTCAGACAGCTACTGACTGATAATGAGGCCATGTTCACATGAATGGATGAGCCAGGCTACCAAAGACACACAAGTGCAAGCACACTTGCAAACACACAGACATCCAGCCTGACTGTGCTGAGATAGCTAGTGCTAGAGGGTCAGTGTTGTTATTAGCATGGAATTGTGTAGTTGGAACGACTACTCTGATGTCTGTGATGGATTACAGTGGAAAACTGGCAAAGAAAATCTTGCAGTGTTTTGGAAAATTAGAGCAGCAAAGGAAATTTAACATAATATCCAGTGATTCACGCTGGTCATTAGTCAATATTTGGATAAATGTTAGATAAACCAAAACAATCTACAATAACATTAATTTGCAAACATCTGATTCGGCTTTTGGAAAACATTTTAAGATTTTGTTTTGACACATCCATTTACTCCTGAATTCTGTGTGTCAGGTCTAAATCAGACACAGACAGGAAGTCAGTGCTTTGGCATTTGTAGCACACGTCCTTTCCACAGATTAAACTTGTGTTGACATTTATCTAGCACACAAAAAAAAAAGAAAAAAGAAAATGAAATTTTTAATGGACTTTCTCTTTTTTTTGCAAACAATCTCTTGATTTCTAGTGCGATGGCAGATGCCGAGGTGGGAGACAAGCATTGCGACAGATCTGGATGTGTGTAAACAAGGAGCTGAGTGCATTTGTGTTTTCTTCGTGTGGTGCAGAATTGTGACAAATTCCAGAGCAAGTCTCTAGTGAGTCCCACTGCTTTGGTGTCAGCACCGAGCGGCTGTCTGCGCGTGATGGAGCAGAGAAGCGCTGAGCATTGCGGCCTCCCTTGGGATGCGTGCCGAACAAGATGTCGCCTGTCAAGCGGGGAGCATTTGAAAATAAATAACATCAATGATGATTTCAGTTTACTTGTCACGAGCGCGTGCGCTTTGAGAAGTGATGCCATCACTCTGCTGGGGATGCAATCGCTCCTCTACCCTCTATTTCTTCTGAGGCTTCAGCTGCCAGACACACTCTATTTCCTATTCAGATTCAACATCAATCTGTTGGAAACTCCAGATATCAGTCTTAACAAGCTTCTGGGTGAGACGTGTGCAGTGATCATTCATTAGAGCCATAATAACAACGGTGAATTACTCAGTAGCCCAGATTTAAATCTTTGAACATGTCTGTTTCAAAGAGGCAAAGAGGGTTATCTGCAGTATATCACCTCAAATAACCTGAATGCATATGATAAAATAATGATTATATGCTCCCTAATACAATAATTAGAATGAAACATTTGCTATTACTTGCAGCAATCACTTTTTTGTATTTTGGGCATTTGTCTCCATCTTATCTGTGTTGTATTGAATTGTTAAAGAAAATTCATAATCCCAATGCAACCATACGAGATGTCGAATGACAAGACCAATAATTACAGTCTGATTCCACAGTTCCAAGGACAATTTATTAGCCTTGACTGGAGCTCAGTTTATTCAATAAATCAAAGCCAGAAGACAGGTGAGACTATTCATCAGATACCCAAGTGTGTATTTATATGTATGCATGCCTATGCACTCATTTGGCCTCAGCATCCTGGCACGAAGCCCAGCAGGGGAGCCTGAACCATTTGGAGTCTCAAAAAAGACCAAAGAGCACTTGTAACACAAAGAGTTTCATCTCAGCTCCTTAAGGAGAACCATCTGTTGTAAAGCAGCCTTTCTCTCGCTCTCTCTACAGCTCTACAGTCGATCGTAGGTCAAGAGCAGGAAAACAAATGTGCACCATGCACATGTGTCTGTCTGTCTGCCATTCTTCCAGCCAGAGATTACATATCAGAATGTTCTTTTGGCAGCACCGCAAAAGGGAGAGAAGGAGAAAAAAGGTCCCCAAGGTATGGAGGCCAGATCTGACTTCCTTAGAAAGGCATCATAAATTGTTTGCAGTGTGTTCATCTCTTGAAGACTGGGGCTCATCTCAAGTGGATGGAGACTGTAAGGAGGGGGTGGGTGTTGGAGAAAGTGCAGAAGGACTGAATGAGGTGGAGGAAAATGTGGGGAAACTGGAAACTGAGTTTAAGCAGCTGGGTTTGGCAGACATCTTAACACGCTTGTTCCAGCCTCGATCCTGTTGTTAAGAGGCAAAGCACTGTCAAGGCCAGCAATCCCACCTGCCCATGACCACTGGGACAACACACACCAGAAAGGAGGGGCTGAGGGAGGTTTGTAGCTGTATATTTACAGACAGTGAGTACAGACATGCATTTCATCAGTATAAAAGTGTGCACCATGTTCTTTCAACACTTCACAACCCCCTCCACGTCATCTCCTTCCCTAGATAGCCAGCACAAAGTGAATCAACCTCTTGCTGTGCACCCCAGAGCAACAGGCCTCTCTGTTTGCCTCTCACTCAGCACATACTGTCTCTGGCTTTGATTTGAGGCTGATCGATCACAGTTTAAAGGCTCCTAATCAGGAACAGGAAGGCGGACTGAATAAAATCATACATCACAGCTTTCTGGCTGGTGGCTATCTGCTATTCTTTCTGTCATACCTTCTCTCTCTTTGCACTCTCATTCTACTGACTGTGTTTGATGTCTAGAAACAACTAGAAGCGACTTTTTGCAATGAGGGAGAAGACAAGGCGAACCAAAAACAAAGCACCTAAGAAAAAGAAAAAGCCCAAAACACAAAATAACAAGCACAAGAGAAAAGATGAAAGAAACACGTACACGTGCCACATTGTCAGACAAATGATGTGGTCCTTCAAAAGAGCATGTAACAAATATGTGGTCTTGTTGTGACCTATTCTGGTCACATCTTTCTGGTCACAGACGAACCAACGTACCATTCAGAATATCTGAAAGCAGCAGAGATTCTGTATGCATTACATAAGCAAAAAAAGAACCAGTGCAGGCTTCTCATAATGAAACCCCACTGAAAGTAAGCAGCTACCAAAACCACTTGTGCAATAGAACCTGCTTCCCCAAATTATCTCACCTTGAACAGCTGAGCATAACCCATGACAGTAGAGTTATTAACATCTTTGTGACCAAAAAGAAAAAGGCATAAACAGGAAAAAGAAGGTCAGAAGAGTGAAAGAAATCAAGTAGTACATGGAGCTACTCCTATAAACCAACCTGTCATTTGTGGCCCGGCTCGGCCTTATATCCGTGGCTTCTCAGGTGGAGTCATGTCGAGAGCGGAGAGCAGGAGAACAGGAGGGAAGGTTAATGAGTGGCAATGACTGCTATCAGCCTCAACAGTGCCCAGGCCCCTGGCCTTTATAAATGAATCATATCCTTTCACCCTAATTAAAAGGCAATGGTTTTACCTAGAGGTTGACCCCTCTGAACTTACTTCTTCTCTCCATTTAACAACCCACACCCTCTCATCAATTTTAATCTGTCCATCTGATTTACTTTGTTCTTGGTCTACATGCCAAGAGAATGGTGGACTAGAAATGGTGCTGTTTACATTTTTATTTAAGAGAAACAACAGCCATACACACACCAAAGTCACTAAGAGGCAGAGTCGATAACACTTTTGAGTCTATATACATTCTCTCCCTGGTTTTGTACCTAATCCCTCCACCCCATTTAATCAGTATTGCCGGGGATTAATTGACTCTGTGCTTTGGTACTAGGGACTCATTGCTAATTTAGAAGGTCATCCAACAGAACAGAGAGAGAAGAGACACCTACTATCCCTAAATTCTCCTTCATCATGCTCCCATCTTTCTGTCTTTCCTCCATTTAAAGCAAGATGCAACAAAATAGCCGCAGCAGGCATTATTAATGAGCCAGAATGGGTGAGGAGGGAGGGGCTCATTTCTTATTTAAGAGATGGTAACCAACTGGCAACTTTCCTGACAGACCTATTAATGATCTTTAGTGGCCCGCAGGCCATTCCATCTCCCTCTCTTTTTCTTAGTACCTGTCTCACTCCCCTCCTCACCTCCTGCTAAGACTCCAATCTCTTTGTGAACCACACTGTTCTGGCCTTTGTCTCTTAACATAGCGGGATTGTAGCAGGAAGAGGAATGGCAGAATGGGTATGGGAGGTGGTGCAGGCCTGTAATTTGTGCAGGGGATTTAGACATTACAGGGGGGAAAAGGCCTCTCTTGGGACCAGGCAGTTGATCAGCCGTGGCCCCGGTGGAGCAAGCCAGACAAATAACAAATGACAGCTCTGTGATTAAATCAAACCTTCTACTTTAAGTGTTGAAGTATCTGCCTGTCACTAACAATCTAGTGCTTGTTAAAGCTCCCGTCCCCTCCTCCCTCACTTAAGAGCCCTGCCTCCTTCCCGCCGCAGAGTCCTATCAAGCTCCCATCCCCTCCTCATCCTCAAACCCTCCCCTCTACCTTCCTCTAGCCTCAAAAACACATCAATCAAACAGCTCCCTCTGGACACCCTCCCACCTCCTCCCGCAATACTCATGGCTAGCCATCTACTCTCAGGAGAATGCATGAAGTGACACACATGCACGTGCACACGCACGGAACCACACCCACGCACACAAACACTCCTGTTTAAAAAAATCCTAAAAGTTGTTTAGCAACATCTAAAAATTCATGCAAAAATGGATATGGTAGTTAATGCTGTTTCATAAAATAATTAAATTATTAGCATTTGAATCCATTTTCATGCTCTGCAGCACCACTGAGATCAATGTGAACCAGTACAATATAGTTCAATAGAAGCATGTTATACCAGCTCATAAGCTGTCTTTTTTTAACTAACTAAACTGAATATTCATCGGCCTAAGTGCTCATTAGGGACTGCCAGCATAATAATGCACAATCCAGAATCTTTTCAAAAATTATAAGGGTACCCTCTTTTAATTTTTAATGATGCTGATGTGCTGCTGTAACTTCAGTTGCCTTACTTTGAACTGAGCTGGGTCAATACTTTCCTGTTGTTGCTCTTTACATTTAGTGAACCTGAGCACCTGATGAAAAAAGTCTTGTACATATACAAGTATCTTTACAGACATTAATACTAAAACCATTTCTGAATCTTTAAAACGTCCAGAAAAAGTGAATTAATTATTAATTACTAATGTTGGATAGTGCAGCATTGGCCCACTTTACTGTAGATCAATGGTCTATTGGATCATTACTGCTTGCTAATTTGAATACTGATATTTTATTTAATTATTTGTGATTATGATATATTTGAACCAATTTACACTGGTTATGTATGTCTGGTGTTGCTTTTAACATTCTACTATAATTGGCTTTTAGTATAGTTTAGCATGTGATATTTAGTCAATTTTAACTACTGACTTCCATGATCCCCAGAACAGACAATGATAGTGTTTCTGCCATTTTAATTTTTTCCATTAACTTGGGATTCAGCTCCTTTCCCAAAGCCATCCAAGGCATGTTTGATCAGCCCATCCAAGGCATGTTTGATCCATGTACAATCCTATACAAATTCTAAGCTACTAACATTTTGGCATTTATTACACTATACTGTGCAGTTTAATTTAAACTGCATTTAAATACAAGAGACATGATTTTAAACCAAATTATCAATACTAGGAGATCTGTACCACATCAACCATAAGGGTAATAGACTATTAACTAGTTTTGGTTACCAGTCTGACTCAAACCTGATAAATTCAAACATGTAAGTGATCACTAAGCCTGAGGAAACATGTGACCAATCAGAAGTACTGTTTAGGTCTTTGGTTCCCTTATTTTGGGTCCACATTCTCTATCTTGTTTAACTGCATCTGCTGTAGTGAGTCAAAACATTAACACAGCATAATGCTACACTCTCTTATTTGTCTCTGTAGCGTTTTCACGCGGCATCAACATCATCACTCTTTGCAGCCTTAAAGGCTGCCTAGTCCAGGTACCACCACAATGGGAGTCATAGTGGGGCCACTGGGAGGAGGGGTTGGAGCACCACAACATTTATGATTTTCATCAGAGTAGGCTTCGCCATCACTGTGGGCTTGACTCTATCAGCAGATTTTATTGTCTGCTAGGGTAAATGGAGGCGGCATTAACCCCTGTGGTCGGCCCATATACCTTTAACAGTAACGCCCACAGTCCCTGGAATAGCAAACATTTACAAGTGCCATAACGGTGTAGAACAGGAGGAGCTTGACCAGAGAAGTTAGCTGACCTTATAAAATGGCTGCTCAGCTGCTCTGCTGCCTGTTGGGCATGCTGTTGATGTCTGAATGGTGACACGATTTAAGGCTAAATTAGTATTCATCACACCAGTCACAAGCCATTAATCTAATATCCCCAACATGAAATGATATGCAAATTGATGCCCATTGTAATGCTGCGCCATGAGCCAGTGCTACAAAATGGTCACTGCTGTATCTGCATCACAAGTTATGCACAATGGGAAAATATAGGTTCCATATCTTATCTAATCTAGAGAAGATTACCACATACCACCAGTCAGAGAGACCACTGGTCTCTGGGTTTTGAATCAATACATGAAAAAGCTTCTTGTCAGTTACTCTTCTTGCTCCAATTTACTCTTTTTACACTAAGCCAGCTCCAGGGCTGGCTTGGAGCTAATGCTTAATTTCAAACCAGTTCTATGCTTTTCGACAGCCAAAGAAGGGGCTCTCAGCCACGAAAACTGGTTCCAAACAAGCACCAATTCTTTGCTGGTCTAGAACTAAGAACCACTTGTGTCACCGGCTACGGGCTTGACTAATGAGATCTAAAGCTCGATTTCCACCAGTTAGACAATGTGGTTTTAAAACATCCCCCAATCTCATTTACCATATGAGCTTATCATATACTTGTACAGCAATTGCACATTAAATACAAAGCTTATGTTTCTTTTGCTTCATAATATGTAAGAGATGTAAGAGCCTGTATATGAGTAGCATTTAATTGTGTACAGAAATCTGTAAGTTGATGATTAATTGCCATGGAGAGAAAAATGACTTCTAATATACAATTTTAGGCTTAGTAATAAAAAAAAATGTCTTAAAGATATTGGCAGCTGGAAAGTGTGATTTGCATGGCTGTTTTACATAATGTGCTAAATGTTTCTAAAGTCACTTAATGAACAAACACAGAACACTGGGACCATTTCAGAAGAAAGCAAACCTCAAGATGTCAATCACTCACATATGCTCCACAGATACTTGTGCAAACTGCAGCACCTGGGAGCACACAGCAGTCTTTCACATAATCACTATCACTGTCTGTCTCTCTGTCTCATTCAGTGGAACTCGGTTTACTGGCTATAAAAACAATAAAACCCTATGAATGAAAAGGGTGAAGCATATCATTTTGTCATATTATGGATACAATCAGATGAATAGCAAAGATTAAATATATAACACAAGTTTTAAATGTAGGCGTTTGTGATCATGTGATGCTCAGTTTCGTTGTGATGCCCAATGCTGTAGCTAGTAGCTCCTTAAAATTATATTTTACTCTTGGTATTCTTCATTGTTAATCCATACTCTCACTATATTCACTAAGCCAAATAATTATTGGATGTTTTTATTGACAATTATATTGATTTGGCTGTACACAGAGAATTGATGTACTGTAGATGAGTGCATATGTCTATGGAGTGAAACCTTTAAGAACACATGGTCAATATTGACTTCAATACTGATTAGTTATAGAAAAAATGCTGTTATTGAATGGTATTTACACTATCCAACTGTGAAGTCTTAATCCTCACATGGACACGCCCGGTATTGCCAAAATATAAATCTAGCCAAAACAAACAATACATCTACCTAATGCTTTTTCACATGTCACTATAGTAAAAGGACACCAGAGGACAACTGTTTCTGGCAGTGTGCCCAGCTTGGAGGCTGAGGCCAGGGTCTGAGCTGTGTTGGGGAATATGCCTGGTGACAGATGCTCGGGAGACATGGGAGACATGGGCCATGGTGTAGGTCCAGAGAGAGCAATTACCACAAACGAAGCGACTATGTCGTTAGCTGGTCTTTATTAGCATCAGTGATCAGTTCAGAGGCCATTAGTCTCCTGCGATCAGAGACTTGCCTGCTTGGCCTGGGTCATTACTGGCATTTGCAATTGTGCATGTACAGTGATTTAAGGTGATGAGACCTTAGTGCTGCTTTCCAGTCATTAAAAGTAGCTAGTTACTGCTACTCGGATGGGATGTAAAATCTAAGGACATACTCGATGAGCATACTTGCTAGATTTGAGAAAATGTTGTGCTGTCATCATTTCAGCATATTTATTATCTTGTCTAGAGCAGCATTTTTTAAATACTGTGAAACCTGAACATGAATAAACAATTAGTACTGGGAAAAACAAAAAATTAACTGTAAGGTTGCACGAAAACAATCCAATTTGAGCAGCCTTATTTACTAAAGGTGTGTGTGTACAAAAATAGATCCAAACTTGATATTATCTTCAAAGGGTGCACACTGAGGACTGCACTTTTCACATGAGCAAAATTGTGCATTTAGTGGATTTTGCACCTTTGCCTTCATAAATATGCAAAGTGGGATGTTTTTGCCCGAGTGTGCAAAATATAGAGAGAAGAAAATACGTGAGCATGCGCATTGTAATTTATCAAATCTGAAAGGGCGTCATGCGCACAGGTGGCTGCTGTTATCTATGGGAGGAGGAGGCAAAGAAGAAATTAAAGAATTTGTTGAAAACACGATTACCACCCTTGTTAATATATTTGGAATGATTAAGAAAACATAACACGAACATTATCTCTCCAGTGATCCTACAGTGGGCATAATCAGGCTTTGACATTTTGCATCCACAGCAAAATATAAGACTTCATTATTCACTCTGACAAACACACTTGGACCATAGATACCTAAAGATCTAGAGAAGAAAGTCCACAGAAGAAGAAAAGAGTAAGGTTCAGCTACTGTTTGCAATTAACACAAGTCCTGGAAGTAGCATTAAAAGTCACATTTTGTGAAGTTCCTTGTCCAAAATCAAAAGAAATGTGTGTGGGTCTGAAGACATCAAACAGCTTTTCACAGGAGCCAAATTTAGTGTTTTTGCTTTAAATTAGCTGTTGAGATAGGACCACCATTCAAGTTGCTACTATTTTATGATAAAGTAGGTAATGAGTAAAAAGGCAATGTTGTAGATGTGGTAGGGGGCCAATGTGAAAAAGTGGGAAAAAAAATGAAGTTTATATGTTTTCCACATATTAATTAGTCAAATTAATTTGTGAATAACTACTAAAGTTACCACTAGTACCTGCCTTCTGCTCACTCGATTCTGCTTTGGCTTATTTATTTTCACAACTGTTTACAATACCTTGTCTCAAACGTGCCTAACCTTGCGGGAATCATAGTACAGAACGTCTCGCACTGTATCTTGTGTGATATCACTGGCTGGTGGGGGACTCTGGGACATCATTTTGTACACTTCTCTTCTCTGCCCTGTGTTGCATGCTGGGAAAGTGCAGCCCTGTATGTTGTTTCTCTCCTTTGCCCAGGCCTTGAGAGACTTCCCTGCTAATGTTCCCCTCCTGTTTTACAGCAGTACTTCCTGGAACAGCCCCCCTACTAGTCATCAGATGCTACATTAAGGGAGCACTCTGAAGTCTTCCTCCACCACTAAGGGCTCTGATAAATAACTTATGGGGGAGAGGATTCAAAACATCTCTCCTATTACTAGCCCCAATTCATTTTTTACAGTCCCTCGGGGGCCCCCATCTGTCCTGCACTTCAAACGCATCTGAATGCTGTGAGATGCTCTACCTATTCTATCCTATGGGATCCATGTGAAGGTAGAGGGAGAGGGGAGGTGGGGATATGAGGGGGGTTGTGTGGAAAGTAAAGGAATATGACAGAGCCAGGAGCTTTGAGCAGCAGAATGTGCCGAAAGCATCTCTCCCATCAACTTCTTTTCTGACTATTCTCCATGGAGATGAAGAAAGAAAGCATTTGAAGGAAAGGGGGAGGAAGGAGGGAGCAAGAGATTTGTGGCAGAAGCGTCAAGGTCCGGCTCAGAGCTGCCACTCTCTGTCAAATTATAACTTGTCCAACAACTCAGCTTTTTTCATTGGCAATTACAAATTACTACATTAGGCTGTCGCCTACCCGTCCCTTCTCCTCTTCTGTGTTGGAGAGTGCTTGTAAGCCCATAAGGGTGGGCAAAGGGAGCAGAACAGATGGAAGGGGACCTTCTCTGGGTGGGAGATGGCAGTTTTTAAGCCACATAACGAGACAAACAAGCAAACCAGCAGTTGTAATTTGATGTGATGTTGACAGTAATTGTCTTTGATGCTGCGGGTGGGCGCATGGGTGGCATGGGGGCGCGGCAGGTTGGCCTTAAAGTGGTAGTTATGGAATATAAATTGGGACTGCCTGTTTTCTGAAGATAGGAAAAAAAATACAGGCACCCATTTTTCTGAGGCCATCACAACAGCGCTTTAGACAATCACCCCATCAGCTTAAATGGATTTTAAATTAGCAGTGTGAGCATAGCTAACAACATATCTCAGCTCAGTCTGGGGAAAGAAAAGCCTAAGTGTGACATGCATGGATTTTGATGGAGTCACGACGGCTTTCACTGATCCCTTTTATCAAAACCATGAGTTTTTGTCAGCTTTTGAATCAGGCCTATTCACATTTCAAGCAAATTCCATTCTCCAGATCAAAGATGTGAATGAGACCAATTTAGCGTAAGGTGTAATATTAACTGGGGGACACATATTTAAAGGGTGACGATCTGATTTAACCAACATCACCATAAATCACATACAAATTGAGTTATTATGCTTTTTTTTCTAAATGAATCGTCATCATCATCCTCATCATGTCTATCCAGCATATGCATTTAGAAAGCCTCAGATTGTCTCCACTCAATGGTATTCATTACTGTACAAACCCTTGTCTTTCCATAACATCTGTAGAGCAGCATATGTTCTTATTACAGATTTTTCTAAAGCAGAATATTACACTACTGGGTTTTAACTTCAGAGCCGATTTAATCTAAGTCCAACTGTTTCTATCCTCTAGCCACTATTGCAGCCAGTTTCTAAATGTTGGTGCCCACATGGCTATTTCTGCCTTAAACTGCACCCTGTGGATCTAGGTGCACAGCACAACCACCATGTCTTGAATTAATCAGACCAGTCTCATTGTATCACTCGGAAAGTAAAGCTAAATGAAATCATACAGTAATTACGTTGTTTCGGGGCTAAACTTCATGCTATGTGGGAACCCTTAGTCTACGTTGAACTACTGATTAAGCTTTCATCCAGTTGGTTTAAAAAAAACAGAAAGGACACAAGCAAGTCTTTCAAAGGACAAATATGGTGTTGGAGGTTTGGTGGTGCCAGGGTGAACTTAACAAGCAAGGATCTTACAGATTTAAAGGTACTGCTAAAAATTTATGGAGGCATGTTTGGAAGAGGGCCACAGTGAACAGCTTGGCCAGCTGAGCAACATCACAGCGGGATGCCTAATAAGCCCTGCGCAATTTTTCACCCCATATTTTATCAATAAAAAAGCAGTTTAAACAGCCTCCCTCAAACCGCAGCCGCTGCACTGCCTGCCATCTGGAGCCCTCTTTCATTTTATAATCCAACTGTCATTAAAATGCTTCTTGGCAGTTTACAGCTCGTTCCCCGTGTGCAGATGTGGAAGCGATCTTCAGACGGGGCCCTCTGATCAAAGTGTTCGCTGCTGTCAGACGGAACACTTACCACCCTCAGGCTACCTTCCAGTCCTACCCGGACTTAATGCCTCCCATTATTTATTTATTTCCACACTTCTGTTTTTATCAGGTGCAGCAGCCCCAGCAGAGCTCAGGTCAGCTCCAGAAGCTGGCAGCGATTGCCTGGAGGTTACAGAAGCAGGCTTGAGACTGGGAAGTCGCACACTACAAGTGCTGTTCAGGTGCAGTTAAGAAAAGCACGTAACCTTGCTAAATGAACTGGTGAAGTTGCCACAGAAAGACTGGAGATATTAAATAAGCATCTGAATAGAATGTAGATGGATCAACTGAAATTATTATATTTAATTTTTGTCAGTGGCTGCTTCACCTGTTGCTTCATGATCCTTCATATTTTTTTTAACCGATGCACATAGAGTTTTTGTAACTTAGCTAATAAAACCACAGCAGTAGAGTTTGACTTTATTATATTTTTGTACAAAAGATGCTCATAATACGCTAGCAACAAGTAAATCAAATCTTGACAGTGCCATATGACTAAAGTACGAAAATAAGAAATAAAAAAAGAAATTAAATAACAAGAAAATGGAGAATACCAAGAACACAGTCATGAAATAAACCACACTTTATGAGTGTTGCTTTCGTTTGAAAGCTGGATTTAAACTTCAGTTGATCCATGCTAAAGAGCCTGTCTGAATCCAGTACAAGCCACAAGCTATGGACTAGCATGAGAAGCCATCTTGAAAGCTCTGGAAAGGCAGGACAACAAAAAAACCTAAGGCACTCGTCTAACCCTCACCTACTTTAGAGGTCTATTGGCATAACAAGAAAACTTTCAATCACACAAAAAATCTAAAGGGTGCAATGAAATGGCACAGCCCATTAGGAGTTAGAGGATTTTATCTGCAAATGTGCTCAGGGTCAATTTTTGTCAACACAATGCACAATGGCATCACTGAAGGACTGTATGTTATTCCACAGAAGGATGGAGAAATTGCTTGGCATGCCAAAACTAATGGTGACTAACATAAAAAAAATAGTTATAAGTCACTAGAGCTTTATAACCTAATAACATTAGTGCTTCTGGCAGCAGAAACAAAGGTGATGGCAGTGGGTCAACCCGTTGGCAGTGTCTCTGTATCATCTCACACTGCCACATTCACTGTGTGCACATGCATGACTTCCAGGCTGTCCAGCGACCCGCAGCCTCCTCACTGATGTGGTGCAGTGCGCATGGAGTTAATGCTCCGACCGGGTGTTGATTGAGCTCCCCTAAAGCCAGTGACGCATGTTGCCTTTGTTTGGCAGCCATCCTGGTGTAAGAACTGGGGCCATATTCCGCCTGTCAGTGCCATGTGTTCGCTCTCCTCAGAGCACAGCGGCTGATGCCACTCAACCACCACCCCCCCTTACCTCCCACCTCCTGGCATCTCTGTGGGCACCCCAGGCCTAGCAGGTCTGCACTAATGAAGTCAAATTAATTTAATGGATGCCCATGCCGTCTGCGTCTGTCCTGCTTGGCAGGGGGACATTTTTAATGCTAGTCTCTGTCTGTGGCTTTAAACCTCCATCCAAGAGCTGCTATACCTCGTCTGTGGGTCAAGCTAAAACTGACAGAAATATCAGTTTCAGCTGTGCCAATGTGTCCTGCGTGACTCCGGATTGATCTTTAGTACTTATAAAAACTAAAGTGGCAGAGTGAGTTCCAAGGTTAACTTTGGAGCGAGACCAGGTGTGTTCCACTAATTAAAGCTCACTGATAGACAAAGGGGAAATTACTGGCAAATGAACATGAGTGACAGTTGTCGTTAATACCTACTTCCCGCCGCCCCCTGAGCCTAAAAATCCCCCCACTTAACTTCTCCCTTTGATACAATAATTATTTTTTTTCCTGTAATCTTTCAAGCCTTGTATCTTTTCCCCTGGCTAGTGCAGATCAAAGCTGGCTGGTTTTGTGTATAAGGGACTGCAGAGGCTGGAGTTTCTGGCTTAATTGAAGGCAGCTGGCCCCTATGTGTGTTTGGGCCTGATCTCAGCATGCTCTCCAGGGTTCTCGGCTTTCCACATACACGTATACATTCACCCACGGAAAGTTCCCTCTAGAGCCTGAGTGACGCGAAAGCCTGCAGGGCTTGAGGTCTGGCAGCCGCCAGCTCATCCACAGGCATCCGAGTGTTTAGATTGACTTGGAGATGCTCAAGTGGTTAGCAAAAGAAAGGCAGAATATGCTTCTCTCAGTGGGTGGAGAGAGGCTCAGACAGTGTTCGCTTCCTTTATTGTCCATCATCAACATTATGAGGACTGCACAGGATCCATCCAATAAAGTTGCAAGCTTGTGAAACCTGGCTTTAGTAGGCAATTTTTACTAAATGTGGACAAAATTCAGAGCCTCAAGAAATAACAATGACATATGACTCATGATTAATGTGTGTTGATTTTCCTTGTAAAATGTCTACAAAAATATGAGTAACATACTACTTTGCTGACTGGCCTCTTTGTCTGAAAAGGGAACTGAGGCTCTCCAAACATTCTTGTTGCAGCCACAGTGGACCTAAGCTCCATTTACTGATGTATTCCTGGCCAAAGAGGAAACAACTCTACTTCAGGGAAACATTATACACGATGGCACAGATTTCTAATAACAACAGGGAATTCTATATTTATCGTTGATTGCATATGTCATTTGTTGTGGGGGAAAAACAAGTCCTCTTGCATTAGGACGTCTTGTGCAGACAAGCCAAGCCTGGGACAGACATGAGTCTTGGTGCGCCAGCTCTAAACGCACACAAAGTCTGTCTTACATTTCCAGCCAGAAAAAATGTGTAAGTAATTACAGTCCAACCATGTTTATTGAATAAAAACCCACTTAGGCATTATGTTTATGCACGATCAGAAACACTCAAATCTTACATCCACATACACAAAAACATTTGTGTCTATTTTTTCTTCCCGCAGAACATGAAACCGAATATGGAGTCAATTTTACTTTTATTACTCATGTGGAAAATGTATATAGAGATTGGATTGTTATTCAAACACAGGTCACTTGAAAAACAATGAATGCTGTGCCATGCTACTTTGGAGCACTTTGGACACACACACTGAGCGTGGGGTTAGTCAGTTTAGCTGCCTGTTTAACTTTAGATTATTCCCTAAGCTATGTGTTATGTTTTACTCTCTATTATGTCTGGTAATCTAATTACTTAGAACAGTATTCAAAAATATGCAAACCATATTTATGACATTAAGTAGTAATTTTGTCTATGTTCATATTGCAAATGTTGATAAATGTAGTTTTAACCAGATATATAACTAATCTTTTGTTAACATCAGTGCCATCAACATAAACTCAATGTTCTACAGTTCTTCAGCACCAGAAATGTTCTGCAGATGTTTACAGTACAACTTAGATGTAATGTGGACCTACAGCCACTGTAATACTTCACAACTTGTCTTGTTTGATATGGCATGTCATGCCTTTCTATCACTGTATCATTGGACTGACGAGATCTCTAGCAGAAAATTGTGCAATCGAGCATTTCACCTGGCCGCCGCTGAAACTCTCCTATTACAGACCCAGGGCTCTCAGGTGGCAAAAAACAGTGTTTGAGGAAAATCACCTCAAAAAATGGATCTGGTCGAGGTGGAGGAAAAAAAAACCACACACATACACACACATCAAACCCTGGTGTTCATCAGGGCAACAATAACTCCCTCAATAACAATGATCACAAGCTGTTGAACATGGCTGAGTGGTGACAGGATTTTCTCGGAGAGTTAGCAGAGCACTGGTGTTTCAAAGACAGAAGGATAGGGTGTGTGTTATGATTTTAAAAGAACAAAGGGATGAGTACTTGTTCTATTAACAGCATCTGCCAACACAAACAGCTTCGCTGAGAGGAGGCAGTAAGTGAAAGAAGATTACAGTGTTGATGCCATGTTTTGTTTTCACACCTCCTCTGTTATGAGTGGCTGACGTGGTTTTGTTTGCCACATCCTTTCTATTTTCATCTGCCATGCCAACATCAGTGCTAACCTTTAGGAGAAAATCTGGACCAGGCTACTGGGTGCCACATCAATGACGCCACAGCCATGTTGACTGACCCTGCATTGCTGTGTGACATGCATTCCTAGCGACAAGCCGTCTTCGCTGATGTCAGCTGGCTGCATCTGCTGGCTGGCCCTGCAGAGTCTTTCTCTGTCATCACTCCTCTTCTTCCCAGCATGCACTGGGTCTAGGTTTCACCGCTGAGTGTGCCCTTACACACTCACTTCCCTTAAGGCTTGTACACAAACACACACACACACACACATCAAATACTGTTGCTAAGACTAAGGGCGTCCTTCTTCACTTCAGAGACAAATCCAAATGTGCTTGGTGATCACTGCATAGTTGTGTGCTAAATGTACAACAGATGTATTGCTTCATGACCATGAAAAGAAAAAAAAACTTACCCCGCAGAGCACACATGATTTGAAGCTAAACTATCTTGCAAACATCTCAGTATAAATTAAAGAGGTAAATGTTTCCAGGTTCGATGATGCAGTGAGATGTAAAGTACATCATGAAACTGCCTGATGGAAAAAGGTTTACAAAGCTACAAATAATTATTTTCCTCTAAAGGTTGATTACAACAGAACTATAATCTTAACCTTAACCCTTAAACTTACCAGAGGCTTTCCGTTCAATCATTACCAAAATTAGGGGGGAATATTTCATCTTTAAAATGGCATCTTTCCTTGTGTTTTTCTCCTTCTACTATGTAGTTTTACTTTTAGGTTTAGTCAGAAGTGAATAGTGAAATAGTGAATAGAGGAAGTAACTGAGTAAGAGGGGTAAAGGAAGGAAAGAAGGAGGGAGGGAAAGAGAAAGACAAAAGCAAGAGGCGAAAAATGACATCTCCATATTAAGGCCTGTGTTGCCGGTGTCAGTTCTAATTTCACAGTGCCTGTGGGGAGCTGAATGCAACCAGTCAGCTCTGGTCTCATCTCGTTCCTCCTCCATTTTGAATCAGGGCCGGCAAATCCCAAGCTGGGGGGAAAGGAATATTACTGGCAAATTGGTTTTAGATTAAAGGAGGTGGCGAGGCATTCTGCTTTCTCAGCTCTTTCCCAGGTGCACTTAATCTAATTTCATTAAAGAGATGAGGACGGATGATCACTTGTGTCGAAACATTAAGCCTTTCCATTTTTCCCATCTGTAAAAAAACATTAAGGTTGTCAGCGGCCTGGTGGGTGGCCTGTTTGTTATTGAATATGACGACTCTCGCAGACCAATCTGGATGTGACAACACAGTGGGGGTTGGTAAGGGATATAAGTGGGTACATATTTACATGAATATATACTACTATTGTTTTTTTCCTGTTACAAAATGGTAACAGAAAATGATGATGGCAGGAACTAAATAAAAGAAGCTGAAAAAATTAGTTTGAGATTTGAAGGAGAATAAAATGTGAGGATAGTGGAAGTGTTAACTGATACGTTTAAATCCCCACAGCATGCTTGTTTTTCATTGCAGGTGCACTGCTAGCTTAACAGGGCGTGCCCCCCAACACATCAGCTGCGAGGATTCCACTAGCTGACGAGCCATTACTGATAAGTCGGTAGAGATGCTCCGAAGCGGTGATACAGCATTCACTCTGCACACAGCAGGAAGATAAGGGGGTAGAGGAGGAATTAATGTGTCAATCAAAGCCTGTGCACTGCCCTGGCAGATGAGTACACCGGAGCCATAAAAAGAGCTCATAGACAGGATGTGGTAATGGTCCTTGGAGACTCCCCCGGAGACAGATACACTTTCAGCTGAGTGACTGCTCGGCAAATAGGACCAAATAGAATTAGCCGACCTGGGTGTTCTCCGCTGTGGCTATGGTCATGCAGCGGTGGTAACGCAGCTGACACAAGGCCACTGTGTTAAGGGCCGCCGAGAATTTAAGCAGCTCATGCTAACATTTTGCACACAGGCAGACAGCAAGTGTATTATTTGCACAGGAGAAAGAATACAGAGGAAATTGGAGGAGCCAGCGAGGACGGCAAAGTGGGGCCTAATGGAGATAGGATGACACTTCAGGAGAGTGCATGAACAAAGTGAGAAGGGATGAATCCCACTCTATTTCTTTCTCTGCCTCTCAAATGAAAGAAAATGACCATCTTGACTTGGAGTATCTCAGACATGTCAGAGGTTGACAGGATTGGCTGGCTGATAGATTACAGGTGGAGCAGGGAGGGGTGGAAACACACTCAACATTTTATAACAACTGAAAAGACACAGTATGAAAAAGAAAGTGACATTTGTAGGGCTTATCAAGGTTCAAACCAGTTAACGATGATGTCAAGTCATAAACTAAAAATGCATATGTTAAATGACTATATAACTCTATTACAGTATATTACTTACAGGAACATTTTAATACACCTTCATTAAACACATATGTCAAGAGCTAAACAACGAACTTTTCAGTCAACACTAAAGAAGACAGATTCCCAGTTCTATGGCATCACACTTAAACACACACAGTCCCTGTATGTACCCAAGCGTTGCGTTAAGAACAGTAAATGTGAAAATAAATGATCCTTCTTCCTCTGGCAGCAGATACCAGTGGGGCAATTCCTGTGTTTCTTTTAAAAGCAACACTGAATACGTCTCATTGTCAAACATGATTTAATATCAGCCATCAGACGACAGACCTCCCAAGAAGAAATGCCAGCGATGAGAACACAATACCCAGATTCGGATTGCTTGGTTCTTCGAGGCTAGCCAGTCTACATAAAGATCGCCCCTCACAGCAGCCTCATGCTGAACTGGAGGTGACCTGACAATCTCCAAAGAATTCAAGTCTGACACATTCTGGAAACACATCACTGCGTTTTGAGCACCGCTTTCATACGAACCAGCTCCACAAGATGCGACAATCCAGACTGACTTTGCTTTTGTCAGTTTTATTCAAATAAAGTGTTGCTGATTGCACCATGGGGGCACACCTGGAAGCAATATTCTAATTAAGTTAATCTGTAAAATCCTGACAATGTGGGTGTTCAGGTGGCTGGTAATCTGATGTGAAAGGAGTCTTTGTTTTCATTGGAAAGATACGGATAGAGCTGGCACCTGTTTCAGCAAAACGTTGCAGAAAATTATCGCTGTCGAGTTATCCTGAGTGCGGGCAATTACAAATGACAGTGTTTGTCTTTCTCCTTGTGGAACCCAATTTTTACACCATCTTTTTTTTCTACTTACGGTGACAGCCTGTCAATGTATTTTTCCCCAGTTTTCTTCTCTTCTTGACAATTTGATATGGATGATTTGCAACTCTCTCACCTTGATTATGGTAATATGTGTTTCTGAGGAAATGAAAAGGTCAGCGCTGTTTTAGCCTTTATCCAGATGTTCTTTTTTCTTGCTTTCTTGGCAAATACATTCAAATGATTGCACAACAGTCGAACTTGTTTTGGAATTAGGCTGTCATTCAGTCCAATTTCCTGTTGGCTACAAATCAAAGCTTTTCTTTATTTAATATTTCTGCTCGGAACGGTACCATCAGTAGAACAATGGAAAAATATTTACCTTTGGGCCTCTATTCTTGCTTAGATAATGAGCATGTCAAATAGGGCGTTCACGTTCAATCTTTGTTGATAGATTGCTATGTTGCACAATGCCCTTGTTGCTCTGTGTAATAAGGTTTTGAAAGGTTTATTGTTGTTGTATTTGCTGGTTTCATATCACCTTTAATAATACTTCATAATGTTCTTTGGGTAAAGCGTGGGTTTTTTAAAATCTGCTCTGATTTTGCAATCGTCACCCAAACTATATATACCCAAAATATATAGTGTTTCTGTGTTTAAACATCATTATATTGTCACATACTACCATATATACAGCAATACAACAATATATATAAATATTATATTCCTTTTCTATAACAATATATTTTGATAACTTGTCTGATCTGTTCATTCTTGAGTGGCCTTTAAGCATCAAGCCCACCACAAAGCAAGGCTAAGACCAAGAGTTAGAATTTTTGAACTGAGAATGGAAACTAAGAACTGAGACTAAAACTTGAAAACAGGTGTACTTTGCTGCCCATTTTTTTAAATTTTGCATAGTAACTTGTAATAAAAGTGACATTAATAATATGACATTAGTAGCTTTTGTAGAATCTGTGTTGATTTTTATGAACCAGTAGCCCATTTGCAAGTTGTGTTTCACAAGCTACAATACCACTCCATGACAAATTGATGACAAGTGCACAAGAAGAGGAAAGTCTAAATAGGCTCTTGACAGTGGACTGTGTATTAATAGGTATAAAATTCAACAAACAGCTGAAAACTTGGCAGCAATGTCTGACAGTCCACTATGTTTTGAAATGTGTCCCAGTCCACCTAAACTGGCTCATATAACTGGTGCCAAATGCCAAATATGGAGCTGTTGTACTGAGCAGACAGAGGCTGACACCTAACCAACAACACAGCAACACCGCTGAGTTTATACCAAACTGCCAAGGCAAGCAATGCTTGTTTTTTCTCTGCTTTCTCCTTTCGTAGTGTTGTTTAGTATTGTTATATCAAACTTTTACATATTAAATGTCAAAATTTATGACAGTATATAGAACTATTACAAGTCTCTACTAACTGATGGAGCAGTAAGGAAAACAAAACCCTGAAAAGGAAACACTCACTAAGAGCTTCCCTCTTACTTTACTTCCCTCTACCCCCCACAGTGATGCCAGGGAGCCGTATGGAGACTGACAGGCCTGCTACGTCTCTCTGTCGTGTCAACTAGCTAGCGCCCTCGGTTTCTTCTTGCTTCAATGAAGAGATAAAAGCCTATTGACTTGCCAGGCTACAGTTAATGCAAATTGGGCCTGCTATCAATGTATTATTTATAGGGAGAGCAGCAGACATTTCCACAGAACTGGGAGCTAAGCTTACAGGAGATTAGGTATGCTATCTCATTCATTTACCAGGGAGTAATTGCTAAACTGTGGAGGAATTAGAATGCGTGAGGTTCCCCAAAGGCGTTTCATCTTGTAACCAGGTGGCTGCCGTCAGCCAACAACCTCCAAGTCTGCGATAAACAAATACACAGAAGTGAAACTGATAGACTACATCTGTCAAATTGTCAAACACTTGATGATATGAGTACTAAAATAAAACCTGCCAAGTTTCTGATAATGCTAGCCCCAGTTTCACTTCCATGTTTTTACTGTCATACAAAGAGAAATTAAAATTATATTCACACCATATCTGGTTGTTAAATCTCTTACTATTAGTATATTCTTCATTACTTTGCTTAAGCAAACATGGAAACAGCTTTCAGTCGTTTCTGGTCGCAGTCTTTCATTAGGAATATGAGCATTTTAATTGATTTTGTTAAACAACCTACTGTACACTTTTAGGATTAAACAGGACTATACTGAGCATAACCATTGTTTTTTTTATCACCTTAGAGAAACGAGCACATACCGAAAATATTATATATGCTGTGCCATAATACTAAATGTGCATAAGCTAAAAGTGTACTGTAAGTCATAGCCATTGTGATCTAGGCTAAAATTTTTAAGACATCTTCAGGCATAAAGTGCCTCCACAAATAATATAAGCTATATGTTTTTACATAGGAAAACAGAAAACTAATAGTGTGGCACATTGTCCTTGACACCTTCTCGCTCTGTAATACGCAAACGATCAGTGGTGGGACCGGCAGAGTATGTTTTACTGATCATCTGTTTTGGCTAAGAGCACACTATGACTGTCTCCCTCTTTTAGTCGTGAGCCCAAATTTGTTATTCACAACTCTCAGCCACTTCATGTGGTGGGTGAATAAACACAGAAAAAGCAGTCTTACCTTGTCATCAATGTCACTCTCACTGTCACACTGTAACAGAAAAGAGACAGACACAGGAAATATAAGGAATTATTCATTTGGCTCCTACTAGTAGCTCATAATCAGTGCAGATGTTATTTTTGTGTGCATTCTCTCATTCACTGACAGCTTTCAGTGCAAACGGCAGAGGATGAAGAGGGAAAGGAGAGTGTGGTATTCTCAGAGAGTTTTTCAAGTTTCAAAAGCAGTGCAACCACGGAGAACATCATTCTGGTGTTTCTTTTGCAAATTCAATGCTGTCAATTTATAAAAGACGAAAAAACGAATAACACCATACACTGGGTTCTATAATAAAAAGCCTGTTCAATGACTTTGCATTCAGCTGCAGCTTGTCATTTAGCCTTTTAAGTGTGCCTTTAAAATTGGACGATAGTATCTCAAGGACACAGACATCCTGGGCTCTGTGAATACTCAAACACAGTACTTATTAAGTGTGGTATTTCAAATCCGCCTTGTGACAAACCAGTCTTTAATTTGGATGTCAGACTTCTACAGGGATAAAGGAACTAAATAACAAGAGAGGTTGTATTCTTAAATATGCCTTGTCTAGCACGGCCAAAGGCCAAATCACCTTCCATTCAGTGAGGAAGGGAAATGTGTTTTTCTTCAACACCATTAAAATACACAGTGATCAGGCTAAAATATCTTAAGACGTGTAGCGAAAAAAAAACAATACAAAGAGAAAAAAGTCAGACCTTGTAACTGGCAAACAGATGATGAGAATACTGCAGATACCGAGGGCCTTTCATTCCTGACATGTTCGTAGGTAGAAACTCTTTTTAGCAAATAATCAAAATTGAATAGATTTAGACAAATACAGAAAATTATATTCATCTTAACTCTAAAAGAATGTGAGAAGTTAAAGTAAAGTCAATAACCCTGGCTTGCAGCGTTTGACTTTTTTATCTTTATTTTTATTTGGAACACTCCATCTTGTCACAGTAAAACTTTATGGCAAACATCATCGCATTCCTTAACTTAAATCCAACCCACAAGACCTTTACTTCTGTTTCTCACATTCATTTGTCGCTAAATGCTGTTGGCTGGTAACTCTCTCTCCCCAGACAATAGATAGTGAAGTTGTGGAAACAGTAGTGGTCAATCCCACTGGACCTCACAGCAGGATGCATGAGGGGCAGAACAATTCAAGCGAAGAGCCACATATAGAGGGGGAGCGGGCCCCCAGCGTAAAACTGCTTTCAATCTGTCAATTAAGTCCCTGTGGCAACATATTTAAGTGGACCCTCTTTATTTTGTTTGACTCCCTTTTAGAGCCGGGCGCAACGAGGAGGGAGCTAGGTCAATGGAGGCACAGCGGCCCTTTGTTGTGAATGCGGTGGGTCCAAATGCATAACTAAGTAACAAGAGTAATCAGTGCAAGGGCTCAGTGGGCAAGATCTCTCAAGAGAGAAGAGCGGAGGGGGGAGCTTCTATGCCCTATGATTCATCATGCTCTGCAGAAACAAGGGATACAGCAGGAGTCTATGCTGGCAAAAGCTTTAAGTGAAAATCAGTGCGGCTCAATCCCTCTACTGCTGTGTTTGAATCTCTGTTTGCAGAATAAATGCAACTCCATAATGAAGCCTTCTAACACAAAACAGATTCTGTATTATGTTCAATATGAGGATCTCTACCTTCTGGAGAGATGGTTGGTTCTGACTCCAGAGACAGCAAAGCAAGAATCTATAAAAAAATCTGTTCATTTAATAAATAATCTTAACAATTCTTGGCCAAAAATAAAGGAAACTGACAATATCAGGTAATAACCAATAATGCTTAGATAATACTTGGAAATGGAATAGTACATAATACTGTCCACATCCACAAGCGATATATCATCTCTTCTCTTGGGAAATGTTTGCTAACTCTAATTTCTAGGTTTTCGCTTGTCAAAAGACCTTCATTACAGAGTGCACAGAGTGCACGGCATTAAGAAGAGAAAGTAGCTTAGGTTTCTTGTCAATCAATTCTCCATTCAGACTTTGGGTTTTGGGCAAATTAATTGTCAGGCATTACTAAAGGCTACCATCCATTTGTTCCCTCACTGCATTTTAATTGAAAGGAAAATAAAACTCTCCACCTTGATCCATCCATCACAAAAAAGTTTAATGCCAGTCTCCTAAGTCAATGTGTAACTATTGCAAATGTATTCTTTGCATACAGCTGAATGGCAGTTCTGAGTTACTCTCTATTACTGGGGACAAGTTTGAACCCTGGGTGATGAACAACAGCTCAGCCTATTCCTCGGGTGCATGCTCAGTCTTGTTGTTGCAGCAGCAGCCATGACACCAGAGATGAGGCCTGGAAAGGCTGGAGCTGGCGAGGAGGAAAAATAATATCAAAAGAGCACAGCGTGTTGCTTATCCTTTCACAAGAAGCATGCACTGCAGCAGAGCGTAAAGAGGAATACTAGCTACGGCTCAGACAGAGACAGAGAGAGACACAGCACAGCAGGGGACAGAGAGGCAGGTGGAAAAGGGGAACAAAACAACAGTACGAACAAGCAGGGGGGAATGCTATAGAGATGAGGGGATGGGCTGGTGGAAGTATTGTTAGAGCAGTTTTTGTCAGTACTGTATGTGATTGCCCTGTTGGGCTATTACACTTGGTTGAGTCAAAGAAAGAAATACAATAAACCTATGAAGGTACAAGATTGGCTCGTGTTTGTGTGTGTGAGTGTAAGAAGACCGCGTCATTTAGCACCCTAAGCGTCTTCAAATATCAACACTAGGGAAAAGAGTTTCAGCAAGAAAAACGAATAGTGGAAATGCTAAACCATAACCCCAAAGACAGCCTCCCTAAGCAGCACGTCTGGTGGTCTGAGGGGACATTGTTAAAATCGGAGAGATATGCTGCTCGCTAAGCTGCCTGACAGGAGCCAAGCCCCTAGTGGTTTGTGTC
>OMLM01005990.1:1225-13695 GCA_900302695.1 Helostoma temminkii | reverse complement strand
TTTGAGTGCAACAGCTTTAACCACATTGGGCCCTCCATCTGTTGTCACACACACCTGTTTGTTCTCATCTAGATGCCAGAGACTAAGAAACTCCTTTTAACCACTGGCATATTTTCGCGCGTGTGATCTTCGGGGAAAAAAAACAAACAAAAACTTGTCTCGAGGCAGGAGTTATGTAACTTCCAGTTATTGTCGATGTAGTGGACAATCTAACCGATACATGTATATGGTTCCGCTGTTTGGCCATTTGTTTACTTTTAGGTTTCATGTTGTGCTCGACAGTGTGGTTTTGTTTCAAGTGGTGAAACAAGTTTGTTGTATTTCTACCTTTAGCCGTAACACTTTTCATGCACCTTTTACTAAATATTGTGCTTTGTTGGAGGTCTGACCTCTTGTAACCAAACCACTTCCATACTATAGAATTAGCTCCCTTTTTAGGTACTAATTCTTTGTCATGGGCTGACATGCTGCTTTTGTTCTCAGACAATTTTGTGTGCCTTTGGGCATAAATACTTCTAACGTAATTGCGTTGCTATCTAATTAACATATCGCGAGATGACACTTTTTTATCATGTAAAAATTTATACCGGTATAATAATGGACAGTATGATATGGCACACCCGTAGTAGAGAGTAGATAGTATATTTAGTAAATAGCAATATTGAAATGGACAATTTACCATGGGCAGCGTGGTGATGTACTTGTTAGCCTCTCAACAAGAAGGTCCTGGGTTCAACTATCGAGTTGACCAGGTGCCTTTCTGTGTAAAATGTGCATGTTTTACCTGAGTTGCTTGGATTCTCTCCTCTAACAGTTTAAAGACATAAAATCAGGTTAATTGGAGAGTCTAAATTACCCAAAATCCCTATGGAGACAAAGCGGCTCAGAAAATGGATGGAAGAACAATTTACCACAGAATATTATAGATTGTAATAGAATAATGTTATAACAAGAACGTTTGTACTTTTACTAGATGAGCATCCACAGTGTTTCCAAGTCTGATCAAGGACTCTACAAGTGTCACATTCCTGGAGTTGGAGAATCAGTGGAAAGCTGGCTGGCTGTCAGAGGTGCCATCTTCAGGTTGGTTAGGTTATATTTGGCTAATTAATAGTATGAAAACAATACATTCTATTGTACTGTAAGAAATACTATTAAATATAATACAATCTGGAAAATGACATGCAACAGGAATGCTTTTGAGTCTGAAAATTATTCCGGAAATAAAATTATATTTTGTGTTACACTGTAACAACACTGTAACAAATATACATGACATAAACATGTTGTTTTATCGCTTAGATATTAGAGAAAACATATGAATTTAAACTTTTTTTCTATTTCTCTTTAAAATCCAGCATTTCCTTCCAGGTTATTCCAGGTTGTTGCAAACAGACTTCAGTTCTTTGAAAACGAGTCCATAGTTATTGACTGTGAAGGACTGAATGGACTGACTGGATGGAGAGTGATGAGGAAGACGACAGCGACCACGATCTTATGTAATTCTGACTGGGAAATGTCAACAGGATCCTGCACCATCAGTTCTTCCCATCCAACGGACAGTGGAGAATACTGGTGTGAAAGTGAAGCAGGGAACAGAAGCAACTCCATCAACATCACTGTCACTGGTATGTTTGCAGATGCTTTATATAAAATGTAATGCGGTGAAGTAGTGGCAGTAGGTACAGGGCTGTGAAAACGTATTTGCCACCTTCCTGATTTTATATATGTATATATAATTTTTATACAGACAGATATTTATATTTTGCATATTTGCCATACTTAAATTATTCAGATCAAACATTTTTAAAATCATTAATTAAAATATGATGCTGGTACATTAATTCATTTATTAAAGTAAAAGCTATGTAATCCTGCCTTATCTCTTAAATCCTTTAAGTAGAAGCTGTCAGAAAATATCATCATGCCACTATCTAAACAAATCCAACAGAGGGTTCCAAAGCCATTTCTAAGGCTGTGGCAAACCACAGTCAGAGCCACCATCTACAAATGGAGAAAACTTGTAAACGAAATGAAACTTCCTAGTAGCTGGCCTATCAAATAATCAATGAAATTATTATTTAACAGTGAAAATTTGTATTTACTCAGGTTATTGTTGTGGGATATTAAAATTAGTTTGATGATATCAATCATTTATGTGAAAAATATGCAAAAAATAACTTAAAACAAAATGAGTAGGTGGCAAATAATTCTTCACAGCACTGTGTTTATTATACGTGCATTGTTTGTACCAGACTATCGTATGTACCAAGATTTATAAACTAAATCTTCATGTTCAGCTGCTGCTGTGATCCTGGACAGTCCTGTTCTTCCTGTAACGGAGGGAGATAAGATAACTCTGTTCTGCAAGAGTAACAGGACCTCCTCCAACCTCACAACTGTCTTCTATAAAAATGGTTTTGAGATGAGAACCAGCTTCACAGGAGAAATGACCATACACAGTGTTTCCAAGTCGGATGAAGGACACTACAAGTGCAGCATCACTGGAGCTGGAGAATCACCTGAGAGCTGGTTGACTGTCAGAGGTGAGATACAACTCAATTTTAAAATACATTTGCATTATATATCTGATATTTTGATGCTAAATACTTTTCCAAAACATATTTTAGAGGTTATTTTATTGCTGCTCTGGTAGATGGTACAGTATTGATACTGTAGACCTGGTATCACACATTCAATATGTACATTGTACAATATGTGCATTTGCAGAATACATTTATTTTTAAATTATAAAAAAATACATCTGTGAAAATGGCATTACAGAAACCAGACCAGAATTCCAATACATTATGAGTCCTATAATTATGTTTTAGTAATACCTCCAGTAATGTCCAGTAATATGTTTTGTCATTTTACAGAACTCTCCAAACAGACCTCTCCATGTACTGACTTCATGGATGTTTTCTACATCTTAAGGACTGTGTTCATCATTGTGTTGTTGGCTCTGCTGCTGTTGGTGCTAGGGCTACTTCATTATGGGAAACTCAGACCATGTCCACACAAACACAGTTTAATGTAATTTTTTTGTTATTTATGCTTTTGGCTTTGGTATTACTCAGATGTTTATCAGATTCAGCCCATGTACGATTAATAAAACTAATCCAATTGTTAGATTTGTGACATTTTTTTTTCTCCAAGGGGAGAATGCAGCAAAGGGAGCACAAAACTGAAAACAGCCTGCTGAACAAGTGCAATTAATGTCTCCTGTATATACTTTTTTTCCTGTATATACTATTAATCAAATTAGTTAATAAACAAAAGAGTACTCTGGATCAGGTTAAAACAGTTTTAGTATCGACTCTGTGTAAACAACATTACAAAATGGTGGCCTTAGTTTTGTACTTTTGATGTGTTAATACAATGGCTGTAATCTTACGATTCAGTTTTAATTAGGGTTTTTGTGAGACACCAAATGAGATACAATGTTTTTTAAGACTGAATTTCACAATGTTGTGTAGTTTTTTCAGCATTTATTGTCATTCATTCAGATTATCAAATTTGTTAACATTGTGTGAATGCTGTGTAAAATGTATATTTATTAATTAAGCACTATCACACAAGATGGTGTGCTGTTGTACTGTATATCAGCACAGCTTTAATGCAGTTGTAGGCAGCAGGCCACAGGCTTAGTGCCGAAGGTATTGCAGCCATGCTGATATACAGTGCAACAGCACGACCTCGAGTAGATGATCATTAGATTTTGCAAAGATTTCTTTTTGTAAGTAGACCTCTGCCTATCATAGCCTATCAATAAAGATGAGGCTCAAGGTAATAATTGTATTGACTTGTCAGATTATAGCATACAATCTCACAGCTCTGTTGTTGCTCATAACAAAGGGTTAACACATAGACCAACATAGATTATTTAGCAGATTTGTTTAGATTTTTCACTTTACATTCCATAACGACTACAACTACAAGCCCTATAGAGAGTGAGGGCGCTCATCGAGACAGAGGGCGAAAGAGCAGATGCTTGAACTCCACCTGGGGGTCAATCTGTGCATGTGCTTGCAAAATTTGTGGGCTTTTTTGCAACTACAATCCAGTACTTTAAACTTAATATTAAAATTAAATTACAAACTGTGTTTTGTGTAGTTTGGTTTAATGGTTGGAGAACTAAACTCATTACTTGTTGCTTTGCATCTGTTTTCCATACTCACATTGTGAGTTAGTGCTGTTTCTTACACATATTGTCTTTTATTTAGTTTTGTCTCTTCTATGACAGGAATGCTTTTCCCTTGTTGCATCAGAGACCCTGGTTCCATGGTTTGCTTTGGTTTCTGTGTAAACACAGGAAGCACATTTACTTCAGAAAATGATACATTTTACATGTAATAGTCATAGTAGTAATATTAGTCATATAAGTGCTCAGACAGCTTAAACAGCATTTAATCTAAACAAATGTAATAATTTATACAATTAAAAATGACTATGGGATTACAAACAACAAATATTTTACATTAAACTCTAATATTTCTACAGCCATCATAAACAGGCACCTGTTAACTTACAGATTTCCACAAAATGAAGGCAACGGCAAGACTGAACAAAAAGAAAATGATGAAACTGATGACACAGTTGACTACACACTTATCTGAACCTGGCAGGAGAGTGAAGAAGTCGGCTAAAAGAATAAAACAAAGCGCAACATGAGATGTATGTAAAAATACACATCTAAAATGTAAAAGTAACAAGGCATTTCATTAATTTATAAAAAGATTTGATGTCAATATTTAATTAACAAAGTCACTTTGTTCGATGATCCGATTACTGTGTTTACTGAATGGGGAACCTTAATATGCCCATGGGATAAACTGGGAATTTTAGTCAAAAAGAGTGGCTGTCTTGGTCTTTACTCTGGCAACAACCTCAAAGCAAGCTCCACATATTGATCTTCACAACTGATGAACAGCTATATAACTATAAGTCATTACTGTAAAAAAAACAACTTCAGGCCCAGGTCCTACCTAAAATGTGAATTTCAGTCTCTCTGGTCTGGTTGATGTTCCTCTGTTGGACTCTACAGGTGATGTTGTTGCTGTGTCTCTTCTCCACAGTCACTCTGCTGCTGACAGTATAGAGGTCATCAGGACCTCTGACTGTCTCTGTAGGTCCAGCAGAGAGGAGGTTTCCCTCACTGTCCAGCCACAACAGCTCAGGCTCTGGATACCAGCCTTTAGACTCACACTGTAACACCACTCCTCCTTTATCTTTGTCAATCCCTGCTAAACTGATGACTGGTGAGGCAGCAGCACCTGATTAAGAGACGAGGTGAAAATGTTAAATGGTCCTTTGTCACATAATAGCAATTTACGGTAGTTTGGCTTATTCACTGTCTTAAGAAACATGACAGGGTCATAATGCTGCATGACTTGTTTCTTTACACACACTAGCAGAGAGGTGAAAGTGAAAATGGAAACATTAACATACAGATAATTAAGACAAAGCTATTAATAAACACTTATGAAACAGTAAATTGAGCCCATGAAAAAGATCTATTGAAACACACATGCAATATTTGCATGCCAGAATAAATTTTCATATTATCTCATACATGCAATTGTGCAACAGCACCATCAGTGGCTCAATACATTATGTTTTCAGAGCAGAGGCAGCACAATAAACAATGATTGTTTTAATAAATCTTGTTTGATTATTAAAATTATAAAATATATTCTTACCAACAACAAGCTTAATATTAGAGTCACACAGTTGTGGAACGAAGCATCTGTACTTTCCCTCATCATAAATGTTTACTTTGGAGAGATTCAGTGAAATGTCACCATGCTTCAGTTTACTGACTGACACTGATGTTCTTCCCTTGTAGGATGGATGATGTTTGTCTAGTTCCACACCATCACGCCTCACGAAAACAAATCTGGGGTTCAGGTCAGGTCTCGCCCACTCCACTGTCTTGTCTGAAGCATCCACAGCAGGCTCGAGGTGGCATGGTAAAATGATGTTATCACCAATAACTGCCACCAATGGCTGAGGTGAACCACTCACCTGGAAGTGACCTGAGGTAGAAACACATCTGTTTCAACAGAAAAGACTGTTGTGGTTTTTGCTGTTTTTCTTTCTAGGTCAGTGACACTAGACTGACTCAGTGTGAGGATGATAACAGTAAAATGTGCTGTTGAAGCTCAATGTGGGAGAGTGTGAGACAGTTAACAGTTTAAATTTGCATGTGAGATAAAATAACTGGCATATGATGTTCTCTTTCCTTAACTAAATATGATTTATGAATGTGTGTGTGTGTGTGTGTGTGTGTGTGTGTGTGCACTAAGTTACTTTTAAAGAAAGGTGCTGAAACCAAAAGTAACAGTATTGCTTGAAAATAGACACTGCCCATGTTGCAAGTAGCATATGGTCTTCTTAAAGCTGAATGATTAGTAAAATGTTGATTAGTAAATATGAATAAAGTAATATGGTATTAAAAGCATTCAAAGGAACTCACAGTATTTACATAGTAAACATACATAGTGTTTAACTCCATATAACAATTTAAACTTTTGCTTAAGGAATTAAAATATACACTGATCAGTCACATGTGCAATATGTGAATAAATAGTCTTATTACAAAGGCACCATGGGTCTGATGTACATAATTATTATTATAGTTAGGCAGCAAGTAAACAGTCAGTTCTTAGAGCCGATTTAGTGGAAACAAAAACTGGGAGTAAGTTAAGCTGCTGTAGCACAAACAGTCAGAACACACAGTTGCCATATAACATATACACTGGCCAGAGTGACAATGCAGTATTTTATGTTGTGAGTGATCAGTGTATGGACCCCACATACGTAAACGGAACATAATCAACACCATATCCAAGCATTTCCAGTCTCTTTCATGTCTAATTGTTTGCACAATAGCAACATTTTACAGTAAAATATAGAACAGAAGTTTAGTTTGATACAGAACTGTCAGAATACATATACACACTGTTGTTAATCAAGAGAATGTACAGTACCTGCTCTGATACAGTCCTTCCTCTGTGGCTACATCAGCAACTGTAGCTCCTTTTTTCCTGTACTGTACAGTAATTTTCATATCAGTAAATAGCATGTAGATGTAGTGGTTAGCACTGTTGCCTCATAGCAAGAAGGTCCTGGGGAAGGTCCTCGATTCCCGGGATCGGCCAGGGTCTTTCTGTGTGAAGTTTGCATGTTCTCCCTGTGTTTGCGTGGGTTCTCTCGAGACACTCCGGCTTCCTCCCACAGTCCAAAGACATGCAGTCAGGTTAACTGGAGACTCTAAATTGCCTGTAGGTGTAAGAGAGAGTGTGAGTGGTTGTTTGTCTATATGTGGCCCTGTGATAGACTGGCGACCTGTCCAGGGTGTACCCTGCCTCTCACACGTATGCCGGCTGGGATAGGCTACAGCACACCCACGACCCCTACGGGGACTAAGCGGTTCAGAAGATGAATGAATGAATGAATGAATAGCATGTAAACATGTAAATTACTGTAATTTTCTTGTTTCTTCAGAGACCAGGACCACTGAATGTAGATTAACAAGAAAAGCATATAACAACAACAACAAAAATACAAAAAAAAGCTCTCTGATTCCAGTGTAAAGTATTCTGCAAAAAACAAGTTCCCTTTTGTGGATTTTCAGATCTCTCCAGTTACTTTATTTTGTTCCGTTTCTACTCAAACATAGGACCCCTCCAGCCCTATCACCTGCTCCACAATAAAGCTTTTTCTAATCACTTATCCTCCCTCTGCTTCTTTTGGTAATATGGAGCCAGAACCCGAACCCGGCACGCCTGCCGTGACACAGATGGCTGATGGTCAGAGGTGAGAGCAAAGTTTGTATACAAATGATATAGTACACTATATCAGTCTGTCAAATAATATTTGTTAATTTGAACAGAAAATATCGATGGATGGAATATGTTAAGTTTGTAAATACATTTGTCATTAACAATAGTTTTAAAAGAAGTCAACATCACACTTTGCTTTATAGTTGCTTCACCAATTACATTTCTAGCTGTTAACTCCACTATCATTGTTACTTTTTATGACTTGCTGACGAGTTGCTGTGATCCTAGAGAGTCCAGTGATTGAGGGTGAAGTTGTGACTCTGCGCTGTAGAAACAAGAGGACCACCAACACCACAGCAAGTTTTATAAGGGTGGACTCTTAAATGGGAGCAGTTCTACAGGGAACATTGTTTTTTTTTCTAAATTTTGAACTACAGAAAGTTTTAAAATGCATAAATAGCCCATCAGCCATTAATAAATGGATTATTAATACTTAATGTTTCAGAGAGCAGTGTATTTAGGTTTTACACCACTTGTTTTTAGGTTTAAAACATCTCCTGCTAAATCACACAATATTAGGTTCTGTTTTACCTAAGACATGAAAATAATAACCACAATGATCTTAATATTATTTAATGAAAGTGAATTTTGCTAATATGGAAATGTTAGGATTTATTACCCTGCATAACCATTTATAACTATTACACTGTCGTCCTACCATTTATCCATAACTATCATTTATAATCATCAATATAAATTCAACATTAATTAACATAATTAGAACATAAATAATTAGAACATAAAATATAAAACATTGGTTATTGCAAATTACTCATTCAGTACATTCAAAGCTGTAGTAGAAAATATGTGGGACTTGTACATTTACTGTATTTCCCACATTTGCAGCAGGATGTCCCTGTTTTGCAGTACTTTTCTACAGGGCAGAAGTTGTATCCTCTTCTTTTCTGTTTCCTTTATGTTGGCTTCTTGTGTGACCTGTTGATTAGGACCAGACTCACAAAGCTGCACTGCCCTTTCCCTGGCTGCAGAGGGTGCTGTAGGGGGAAGGTGGCATTGCTTTAGCATGCTATGAGTCAAAAGGGTCTTTCCAAGCTCCTTCAAAAACGACCTCCTCCAGTTCCTCTTGCTTGCCCTCTGGGTAGGGTTCAACTCACTTCAAATGACAAAGGCACTGTAGGCCTCTTCCTCCAAATCGCTGTCTTCTTCACCTTGGAAGATCAAATGAAGAAGCTCTTGTACAGTATGACTTTCTGCCATGACCTCAGTCATTGAAATAGAAGCCCAGATACCTCTTATAAAGTTATGACCCCAAAGCCCTCAGAATGAGAATGTTGTGGATGCTGTTCTCCTGTCTGTGTCAGGGCACCCTCTGACCACTGTATGTAACCTGGGTAAATGTTGTGGGAACACAAACAGTTCTCGTGCCAGTTTCAAACCCCCCCGGAACTCACCACTACTGTCCCATAAAAACAATGGCAATTAACTTCAGTAGATACATTTGACCTGGAACAGACTCAGTGTGCAAAAGTAATGTATCACCTGTACAAAAGTATAAAATCTCAAAATAAAAGAATAACATTTAGGGTATTTTTTATTGCTGTCAGGAGTCTAACAAAAACTAATAAAATACCTATTCAACAATTCAGCACATATAGACATTGCCAAGATGTCTGACATCCTCCATTCAACCATCTAGTCCATACTGCATGTTACAGTTGGGGCAAGATTCTGCTGCTCTAATTCTAATTAGTTGAGTTTATGCAATATTATGCAAAGACTTGCCTTTTTCTTCTTGGATGTAAAATCAATGAATTACCAAGTTGCACCCACCAATCAATATTATGGTATAATAAAATAAATAAACAGGAAAGCTGTTGGTCTAATTTAATCAGAAATGTTTAGCAGTGAGTTCAGCTACAACATGTCTGACACAGGGTGTGAACCCTGAGCTCTGCTTCACAAACTTTCTGACTACTCTCTGTGAAGATGAGCTCTTTTACTTTGACTTTCAGCCTCCTCCTGTAGCAATCTAACCAACTCAAACTTATCCTCTACTTTTCTTCACCTTTCTGTTATCGTAGTGATGATACCCTCTGTTTTCTGCTTCAGTTTCTCCACATTCACTTCCAGTTTCTCCACATTCTTTATTCTCTTCTTCAGTTTCCACTGAGCATTCAGTAAGTTTAGTTTTTCTCTTAAATAACTTTCTGTTTTGTCAGTGAGCTTTTCTTTGACACTTTCTGTTATTTCCTTCTCCACTAACTGGAGCCTCTGCTTGTTCTCCTCCATCTCTTGCCCTATCTCCTCCAACAGCTGTCTTAATGCATCTCTCTGGTATCCCAGTCCCAACTTCATTTCCATTTCTTGAATTAAAACCACTCTCAGTTCTTCTCGGGCCTTCTGGTGTTGTTTCTCCAGCTGGTCTTTCTCTTCAATGTGATCAGCCTGTTTTACTGAGAAAGTTTCAGAGGCTAAAAGACAAGTCAAGAGGAAAAGTGATAGAGGGAAACATAAATCAAAAGATTAACAACTGAAAGATTTACTGCATTTATGAAGAAGTAGTGTATATCATGGTGCTCCCTCTTATAAAAATGGTGGCAGTGAGAAAGAGAAAATAAAAACTCACTGATAGATGGCTTTATAAATGATAATAATAGATGGCTGTATTTATTAATACAGTGCAAATACAGAAGCAAATACCCATATAGCTTATATTTAGTGGTGAAACTAATATTTTATGTATTTATGCTTTTGAATAAAATATTAGTTCCACTTTATTATCTTTATTGTGTTGTTTAATATGCTAGTATAACTTGGTGGTGTTGCTACGGTAGCAAAGAGAACACACAGCACAGTTAGCAAGGTATTATTTCTCTCACTCTCACTCCAAACCCTGTGCAGTTATAAATACAACCACTCCTCTTTCTGTCTCTCATCCCTCAGTCACTGTAGTTACAGTGTCTGCACAGCCACAGCACCACTGAGTCATGTGATGTCAGGACACCTCATGTTTTAAACTTATCCATCGTCCAAAATGCGCCTCTTGTTGAAATTGCTATGTACAGCGATTACATTTGATAGGTTTTTAATGTTGGTAGTTAATGTTAGCCCCTTAGCAGTTAGCTTGCTAATTAGCAATAGCTTTTTTCTGTGATGCTGCCTGTATTTATACAGTGACAAACAAATAAGTAAGTAAATACAAGATCCTACACAGGTGCAGCTCAGTCTTTAAAGGTTAATGGCTTGTTGCCTTGGAAACATTAGCCCGGCCTTGTACATGGTTTCGCCTCACACCTCTGTCTGCTCATGTATTGTTTCAAGATTTGCAACAACATTGTTGTGGACAGTGGAGTTTAGATACCCTGGAATATAATTCCATGCAGGGTCATTTTAAATGTTTTAACATGTGTGTGCTATCACCTGGACGACTGTGAGTCTTCACATGGCCTATTTGTGTTGTTACCTGTGCACAAGTATTGAGGCAAAATACAAAGGCAAATGATCAACAACAAAGAGTTGTTCAGTCTGAACCTCCTCATCATGAAGTTCTGCAAAAACACATGAGTCTAATAATGAGTCAAATCTTCTGAAGTAATATTTATGCTGCAATAATAATAATACTCATCATCATCATCCTCATCAGTTTTGCAATGAAGGCATAATTTCCAGTTACAAAAGGATTGAACTATTTCTTATTTATAACGTGTGGTTTGTGAAAATGCGTCAAAGTAATTAACAATGAACCTAACAAGAACAACAGATCACTCAGTTTCTACATTATCATGTTTACTACATTAAAAAGCTAAATGCTTCTGTATAAAATGTAATATTGAGAGGTATTATAAACATATTTACATGTTGCAAGTAATAAAATGAACTACTGTTGCAAAGTTAGTTGTGTTGTACTGATTTACTAATAACAATACATTTGCTATTCCAGAAGTTATTGATCTTCTCTAACAGATGTTAATCAAGTATATTACTAGAATTAAGAACCTATAAATGAAAGTTTAATTTTGTTAAAGCTCATATCTTTGCTCTGTGTCAATAAATCAGGTCACCTCAGGAGAAAGTAAGTCTTTCACTGTTACCATTGTAACCATCCATTTATGAAGAAGTCTTGGACTTTTGACACAGTGCAATCTAAACAGCAATATATCTTCATTTTATCACACTCACAGTCATGACAACCATTTACAGTATATGAAGCTTTTATGCTATAGCAGCAATTTGTGTGATCAGGTTAATAATTTAATTAATTTTAAGTCTTAATCTAGTGTAACAAGTAGACATTTTGTCATCTGTTGTGGTGTTAGAAATTTACCCAGTTAGAGTTAGAAGTATTGTAATATAACATTGTAATATATTGCCAGCATCGTATACATTGACATTTTAAAATAAACTCTAAGTATAAACCGAACTGTGAGAGGATGATAATAAAGTTTTTAATGATGCAGTATAATACTTTTTTACAGAACAGAGGCACTGTGTGTTATACAGTTAACTCTTTTTTTTAAATCCAATTGTGTATTTTAATTGATTTTTACAACACTGAAATATGTACTTAAGTCATAAATGCTGTAAATGTTGTTATACACTTTTTTAGAAAATTGTATAACAACAATTCATTAGAAAAATGAAAAAAGGTAATTGGTGACTTAC
>OMLM01005984.1:26943-42719 GCA_900302695.1 Helostoma temminkii | reverse complement strand
TTATATTGCTAGTGTTTAGTTCATCCAGAGTTAAAAGATTCCGCTCAATTCCTTACAGTTTGAATTGTTTAGCGGGCAAAGTCAATGTACAGTCCTCCACATTAAAATGTTACACTTCTTTTTTACTCAAATTTCAGGGTTGAGTCCATTCAACAAGTCAGAAATTTTCAGTATTGGCTCTCAAACTGTTAGGTAATTATAGAGGGCCAATGTCATGACATCCAATCCATGTTAGCCTCTGTTGCATTCACTTCTGTAACTCAATGCAATCTTTTATTTAGCATCTCTTTTAGAAAATGTCTTTATGAAAATGTTTGAATTATTATCCACTAAAGCACGATTTAACAAGATCTTTAAAGTTAAACAATAGTTATGTTACAGCCAAAACATTTTTTTCAAGAACGTTTGATGCTTTGTAGAATGTATATTATACAATGTGAATAAAAAGAGAATGCAATGATTTGCAAATCATTTAAAACCTATATTCTAAATACCTTATTTTTGACGTTTATTTGAAGCCTCTGGCATCACTGCAGTAAGAACAGACATGGTGATCACTGTACGGCTCTGGAACGACTCCAAAAAGTGCCACAAAGTAGAAGTGGATTGGAAGTTTTTGGGGGGACATGATGGAAGCCAATATCTACGATTGCATTGCATTAGTGCACACAACATTGTAAAGGCACAATAAATGCTGAATTGAACATACTGGTGATTCTGGAGCAACATATACTGTTAATTCCAGTAAGACAATGCTTTCAGCATTTGATATGTTGTCACTGTACAATTTTTAATTAAGAGTACATTTTTATTTGCAAGTCATTTCATTCAGTTTTTATTCACATTTTACACTGTGTCCCAACATTTTGGGAAACAAGGTTGAACAAGTGCTGTAAAAGCTGCTATGAAAATTTACAATCACAACAGAGCAGGTGTTTGCTGTACATCTTAACTTTTTCTCCATGTCCATAAAACTTAGCAACTCTTTATTATAAAACCATTTTTAGGAAATTATTTCTGACTACAGAGTGCAGTCCCCTCAGTCCTGTTGGTTTTACAGACATCTGAGCTAAGCACTACCCTCCAACTCGATCATGGACATGACATTACAAAGTTCTAAGTCTCTTGCAAATGATGTTTGCTACTACCACAAGTATTAAAAGGACCAAGTCTTGAGGGAACGGAATTTAGGTTTCGCTTTGGCTTTCTATGCTAATGATGTGTTTAGGGGTAATTTTAAGTACAAGAAAAATCTTCTGTATTTGTGCTATGGTGTGCTCTTAATACAAAATATTGCAATATTACACAGTAGAATACTGTCTACATTTTTTAATTAAGAGAAAATTGGTTTCTGAGTTTTGGTTTGGTTTGTTTGTTAATTTGTCAGTTGATCACAAAGCTTTATTGGTGTTGTCATCCTTGATTTTATTAAATTTTTTTTGCTGAGTGAATACACGTCAGAGGTGAGACCATTTTAACAGACTTTCTTTTGCAGATGCCACCCTCACTTGGTTGTTTTGTCTATATATACTGTATATTTGCTAATTTGCTTGGTGCAGACACAACACTGACCTACTCCATCTTATAACTGAAACTGCTGTAAGAGTTTAGTGTGTCAGTCTCCATTCATCAAGCAGCCAGATCAACAGCATACATTCTCTGGGCCCTTTTATCACTCCCAACACAATGTTTTGCAGCTGCACGTCAGGGTTCAAGAACCAACGTTGTGATGAGCTGGCCAACCCCTGCGATTACTTCTGTCAGAATGAGGGGATGTGCACATTAACAGCTCTTAACAAACCACGCTGCAAGTAGGTCCCTCTCCACCTCTCCAGCTGTATTCAGAGCCCACTCACCCCCTTTGTTCACACTCCCACCCCAACTTCATTCGGCTTCATTTCAGCCTCAGTCCAGTGTATGGGCTGTCTGTCACAGTGCAGCCTTGTAGCAACTTATCATGCAATAAGTGATGGATAATGATTGATATAAAAGGAAATTCAAAATAGGTTGAACATAGTAAGAAATGAGAGAGTTATTATTATGTCATTAAATTGTGGTCACATTTAATTAGTTTTTAGACAGATTAGTTTTTTTATTTAGATAGTTTTGAGCCATCCAATTGTCTTAGTTACACAGTCCTGGCTCTGAGAAGGACAGGATATCTAAGTGATAACTGGAGCTGTAATTAGGAAGCTGTCAAGTTGTCAAACACTGTGTTGCCCTGGAGCTTCTTCTCAATCTGAAATCAACAGTGCTCACAGCTGTACTAAGATTCAAACAGGATAGAAAATGTGTTCTTATTCACTCTGATAACAATATTGACTTCAGGTAAAATGATTAAGACTTCCTTAACTGATGTTTAATACCTGGAATTGTATGAGTACATATATTTCACAACTTCTTTGGATTAAGCTACCACATCGTTAGTGACTAATGTTCTTTACAGGATCGGTTTGACCTTTTCAGAAATATGAGAACACGAGAAGCTCAACAGCACTAATCTTGTGTACATTCAGAAGCTAGTTAGCTTAGCATAAAGGCTAGAAGCGTTGCTTACACCTATATTACATTACACTTATTACAGTATCAGTTGCTGCATGACTCTGTACCTTCGCTGCTCCCACTGCCACTTATTCACCCATCTCATGTCGCCCTCACCCAGTACACAGAAACTGAGTGGAAACTAAAACGTGCCACTGTCTTTGTGATGTGGACATCAATCTCTGCATTTTCAACCTGTGCATGATGACAAGTTGAATATGTTCCTTACCAAACCCAACACACATCGCCACATATGGGTACTCTATACTTTATTAGGCTGAACATCTCATCAGTAATCAGTGTTCATCTTTAATGCATTCAACTTTGGTTAAGATAATTTCTGCATTTCACAGGGAATTAGGTTTTTATGGTTTACACTTCCAAAGCAGATCAACCTCGTTGTTGCCCCCAATTTCCATTAAAATTCATTATGCTGTGACATTTCGTTCTACAAAGTTGTGAATCATTTTCCCTATGGATTGGACTGCATTCTTATTTTTGAGCCTGGTGGATTCTTAGCGTGCATGTAATTTGGAGTAATTTCATTCTGTCATCATCCAGTCACGCAGAACTAGATCACTCATGCTTTACAGACCCATCTGCGTCAGTCGTGTGAAATTAGATATCACCTCCTCTAACAAGGGTCATACATCATGCCCATCGGATCCCATTGGAACACAAATGAGATGACGACTTGTTCTCCTGCCATCCTTTGTTTTTGTTTGTTTTTTTTCTACACTGAATATTTAACATGTACATTTACACACTGCCCATGGACACAACATTTATTCACATAGTGTTCTCTCTCTAGGTGGTGTTTTGTTTGTCTTCAACCAAAGCGCTTCTTAGCAAGAATTATAATGTGTTGTATGTGTAAACCACGGTCACACCATATTGTACTCCATTTTGCAAAAGGTGTTTTCTCATCCAGTCTCTCTACTACGAAAAGTATGAGTTTACGTATACTCTCTTTTGACCTTCTTCAGATGTTCAGCCAATTGGGCAGGAACTCAGTGTGAGAGACCCGCGCCTAAAAGCAGCAGATCAGACAATACCAGCGGAGGTGAGAACTGGAAAAATTATAAAACCTGCCGATTTTCCATATGAATAATCACTTGCATGTCTATCTACTTGTTGTCATCTACATATTTTGATCAATTTACAATTTAATCTAACTAACGCACCACAATTGGTCATGGTCCTGATTGGTCGCCTTACCAAAGAATTATTAGAACGGAAAAGCCTTGTTTGAATTAGAGAAGCTGCCGTTGCTGATCCATCAGCATTTAGTAATATTCTGTTTTCAATAAAAATACATTATTTTTGCCATTCTCCCATACAATGTGCCACTGTCTGAACTTATCTGAGCTCCCTTCAGTCATTACTCATCGCTCTGCACCATCTCTCCTCTGTCTGTCCTGTAGGGAGCATAGCTATCATTGTGCCTCTGGTCCTACTGGTAATCTTGATTGTGATGGTGGTAGCAGGTGTTTATATCTGCAGAAGAAGGCAAAGGTAAGTTAAAAATAATATTACAAATATTTGTTTATAATCTTCTTATAGATGTTGAGATATCAAACAATATACAACTTTGAATGTGTATGGACATTTCCATAAATTGGTTTGCTTGTGAGCTGCAGAATACCTGATTTCTGTGTCTGATTATAACTCAATTCTCAGTCTGACCAGCAAACGTATGCACTCCAAGTGTGCCAAGTAGTGTAATGATGTGTGGAACAGTGAGGTGATGCTCAGCATGTTGACCTGCACGTGGTGTGTCATGTTAATTATGTCTGTCTCCAAACACCTCAGGGGAAAACGTGTCCAGAGGCAGCCCATGACAAACGGAGGGATAAATGTGGAGATTGGCAACCCGTCATACAACATGTATGAAGTGGACCATGACAACCATGCTGATGCAGGCAGCCTGCTGCGACCCAACTTCACGCTGGATCCCCACAAGGTTAGTTTGCTGAATTCCATATTAAAGTAATCACCACATCAACAGCAAACGTAGGCTTCACATCTGTCTGAAAAGCAAACTCGGTTAAGAATAAATGTTGCCATGACCATGACAAAACACTGTTGCTTGATTTAGCTAAAAAAGTTTAATGTTTTTTAAAAGATTCTTTTCACATTGCAAATTATACCACAAATGTTTTCTAATTATTTCATCTATTTTTTACTAAAGTTATGTTGCAGAAAGGACCAAGGACACCAACCAACTGTTCAGAACAATTTTTCAACTTTATAAAAATACTTTTGTGAGGCTCTTTGTCTCTGATTCAGTTAATGTCAAGTGAAACCTACAGTAGCATCTGGATACTTCAAGAGAAATTATTTTATTTCGTGAATGCTGGTTAGTTACATCAATTTACATGTGCTAAGAACTAGGAGAACTGGAGATTTATTCTGTTTATGACCCTCAACCATCACTAACACCCAGTATATGAAATGAATAATAACACCCTCACTGACGTTATCTTGCTCACCCACTAGAGCTTTAAGTCTGTTGCTATTGCTTCTTGCACTGCCAACTTTGACATCTGCTATTTTCAGTCCAATCTGGCTGCATTTATTTCTTCAGAGATGTGCTGGCTTTAATCTAAACTTGTTTCTGTATTCCACAACACACTCTTGGTCCCCTATCTGCTTGTTGTTTTGCAGGGCTGGTGTGTAAAATCCAGTGACCCTCGCACCTTGGGCATCAATTCTGTGCCCAAGGAGGTAATCCCTGGACAGGTGACTTTTATAAACTTCACTTTGTGTCTGAGAATCGTATCCTCATATAGAATGAACACTGCCTGAACTCCACAGTTCACTGTGCAGTTATCTAAACAAAATTATGTTCTATTTGAAAACCAAATTGGTTACATCAAGGTAACATGCACATCATCTTTGGCTATTTCCTGCATCATTTTGTATCCACCTATTATCATCTCAAAATGGCCTCTTAAGCTTTCTTGATAGACAACTGTGCCTGCATGACTTTAAGTTGAACTTGACTACTTCCTGCATGTTGCCATCTGTTACAGTGTGTGGTTGCCGAGTAACAGTCTATTAATATATGGATCTTGTGCTTTGATTTGCACAGTTTTAGAGAAAGCAGAGCATTTCAACTTGCTTACAACTACATTAAAGCTGCACTAACATCACTTTTTGTCTACAAATGACTTTCTAACATAAAAAACAGTTGCTTAGAAGATTTAAACCTTATATGCATTTTCTTCTCTTACTAACTGCTTTTCTAGGTGTAGCAGGCATTTGCTTTCCCCAAACAAGCTCTGATAAACCAGCTATACTGTGCCTGAGCAGCACTAGCTGGTGAACCTAGTAGAGCAAGACTCAGTCAATAGGTAGAAGAATTGGATTAAGATATTTTAGGTAGAAAAGCTTCAGTGAATATTATAGATGGTCTGTGTGCGCTGGATTTGCTTAAAATTGGCAACAGTTTGTTGTAACAGCTTTGGTTGTAATGGATATAATGTCACACTTGTTCCACTGACTCCAAAATATACAAATGCAGCTTTAAGGATTTCACTGTTATTTATATAAATAAAAAGTTGCCTTTTTTTACCTTCATCTTTTTCTCTGCCTCTTCAGCCCATGAACTACTCCAACCCTGTGTATGCAAAGATCTATATCGATGGGCAAAACTGCCGGAAGCCAGTCATCAGTATTGACGAGAGGAGAGAGCTACTCCCAAAGAAACTAGAGGGGACAATTCATGAAACCGCCGCATAGCCTAACTTTACACTTTGTACTTCTTTTTTACCACAGTGTACAATGTATAATATGAAGGAGGAAACATGATTTTTCTATTTCCTATGAGGATCTTAGGTTTTACTGGTTTAGCATCAGCATATTGTCTTTGTTGGTGTGCTGAAGAGTTTTATTTTCCTTTTACTGTTTGCTTTCTAATGTTTGTCAAACATAAGATATACAGCACTATACTGTATACTGTATGACACTGAAGTAAAGCTGCTGATTTGCAAAAACTTTATTAATACCATAAGCCACACTTGTGCACAGTTTAAACCTTAAAATGCAGTGCTAAACTCTGTATCCATAACTGTTTCTTGACTAAGTGGAACATGGACGTGAGTCGTTTTGTGAAGGCAACGAAGGCAGGATTGGCTCAATTTTTTTGAAGAAATGTAAGTATCATAGAAAAGAATTGCGTGGGTTGATTCTAAGGCTTTTTTTTTCTTCATGTCATGCGATTCACGGACCACGGGGCTTCACAACTGAGCAGTGAAGCTAAATGTTTTGGAAGTTCCGTCTTTCTTTTTTTGTTAACGGATCTACTGACTGGATTTCCAGTGAGATCATAACATCATAATGTTTTCTCACACTGTGTAGTTCCATAGATCTTCTGTCTTTTTCCCACAGATATCAACCTCCATTCACCCAGTTTCTGCAGTATTATACCATATGAACTTATCTTTTGGTGAAAGAGATTGAAGCCCACCTTGAATGTTCTCTGATCAGATCCCCAGATCCTGTACTGTACACTGAAAAGACAGATAGTGAATACCATATTTTTCTAGGTCCTGCGTCAACAGATGGATTAAAATGTAGACAAGAAGAGATCTACCACAGCTACAAAAAGGTTATTAAGAGTTATTATAAAACACATCTGTTACTTCAGAAAAGGATGATAAATATAAGAAATTTTATAATTTTGTATTTGATTTGTATGTTGTTTGGCTGCTTGTATTTTGAAGAAATGTATTAAATGTAAGTAATTTTTATATAAAATGTAAATCAGTATTGAATAAAGGGGGCTTATTTCCATTTTGTGTCCCTTTGGTCACAGTAAATTACAATGTATCTTGTCTTTATACACTACACTCCAGCTTAGTATAATAGTGTATGGAAAATTTAAAAAAACAAATAATAATAGAAAGTATGCAGTCTAATGTGCCTTCATCAGAAATAACATTGGCTGAGTTGTTACACATTGACCTGGCAAGTCAATCAGCAGCAGTGTGAGGTCGTTTACCTGCTGAGCAGAGGCAGGCAGCTGATGGGAGATTATTGCCCTCCCTGTGTGTTCACACAGACCAACACCCTTCATTACCTGGTGGTGGGGACATAGCATCAGTGCCACCTGCTGAATGATAATTCAGTCGCCTTTTATTTTTCTTACAATGGCTGTCTCTCCGCACACTTCATCTCCTCCCTCACCATGGCAACCAAATGAGGCTTTGGCACTCCTGCCCTTTCTCCATCTGTCTGTATGGTCGGCTGGATCTGCCAGCCCACTACATTTTGATGATGGTACAAACAGATGCTACAGTTTCCAGCTTCCTTAATTGTCCGCCACAGTAAAGCATGTTGTAATGAGAGAACCAGTCAGAAGTCTGGTAGCACACAACGGTTCCAAAGCACAGGGATGACAAGAAAAATGTTAATCAGGATACATTTTTCTCCATGCAGGTGTTGGCTTTGGTAGCTAAAGGCCTGTGCTACTGTGAATACCACAATGACCAGTTAAAGAACTTGTACCTACCTCTTCTTTGCCACATAGTAGTAAGAATGTACTTACATATTTATGTAACTTATTATCTTATTAGATGAACACAATGTGACAGTGTGCTCGAAGCACTGTATAATCTGCCGTAGCAGAACATTATTGTTATATAAATCTGATAACATTAAACAAATTTAGATTAATTCAACAGCTTTAACAGTCTCAGGCAACAAAAATGAATTTTCAGTTTTGGCAAGAAGAATACTTTTGTAATAGTTTTTTAGCAGCTACTCAGAACTCTAGATGCTAATAGTGTAAATATAGTAATGTTGTAAACACTATTAATTACAGATTATCAGTTACTATCAGCAGTTGTTCAGCAACAAAGAATGACAATGAAAGCAGTGTTATGTCTATGGCACTAGATGCTGTAGCTTTAAGTAATGGTGATCTGTAACTTCAAATAAATAACTAAATTCTATTCAATAAATTAATAACTGCATAAACTTTACATTGCATGACATTGCTGCTGAGTACTTTAATTGTGTGCGCTTTACAAGAATGATGAATACTTTACTGTTTTGGCAGCCACTTTTTTTTATTAATTTTTTTTTTACAAACTGTTGCTTAGTGATTCAGTTGAAAGCATTAACTTATGTGCCTGCTCTGCCCAGATGACACGTCTCTAGCAGCTGTATTAATATTTTCTAAGACAACAACTGACACTTCATTTCCATCAGCAGGAGGTTGTAAATTTCTTATTTTAAACTTTTCTACAAACAGAAAGGAACATGTAGCCTTTTGTAATAACTGTAGGACCACTGATATTGCTAATGATCAAATCTGATGTCAAATTAACTCAATTAACCAAATTAAATGAAAAATTCCAACAGTGTCTGACATATTGTCCATTTTCAACTTCAAATACATCTTGTTCTTGTTGTTACACTTAAGATCCAAAAAGTATACCATCCAAAATGATGGTATGGTGGATTTAACCACCATTCTGTGAAAAATTTAGGAAACTGTAGCCTACTGCATTATAAAATTTTATGTGACCTAATAATTATCTTAATTAGAAGAAGTCCTTGCTGGTCTGAGGTGTTAAAGGATAAATCTGTAAAATCTGTGATCTTTAGATCAAAAAGCACATGCACATTAAAATTTACTCCAAACTCTGTCTGAACAAAAGTCTTCCGCTGATGAAGACCTCTAGCTCAGCAGTGATAGAACTCAGCAGCAGTGAAAAAATGAGGGGAGGCCTTCTGGCCCACTCACTTGGCCCCAGAAGTGCATCAAAAGAAGAGAAAAACAGGAATTTGAAGTCCTGTACTAAGAAAAGGCTGGCACTCCCTTCCCCTCACCTTGCCTATTGATTTTTTGTCTCTTTTCCACTTAGCAAGCATCACCATTCTCTTGCATAAACATCAGAAAAACCCAGAGGGCTCATCTCTCGGACAGAATCAATAACAGCAGCAGTCGTATTCACATTATAAACAACATGTTGTGCATACTCATGCTACAGTCTGCACCAAGGAAAGCTGCTTATCGCTCAATGTGCGGCGAGTCGGAGAGAGACTGTAAGACATGTATAAGAGAAGAAGAATGGGGTGATGGACACAACTGTAAACTTGAATGACAACACCACACACATGACTAAAATCAGCTCAAAATTAGTGTCTACAGCCAAGCTCATCTTTGTGAGGCCCTTAGGCACATGGGAACTTATGTTTAATGCTTACATCAGCATGCTAATATGCTCAGTGACAATTGCAAGATGCTCATGTTTAGCAAATATAATGTTTGTTGTCATTTTAGTTTAACATAAAAGCATGGTAACGTTTGATGATTAGCACACAATACTATATGTATGAAAAGGAAAGGAAAGGAGCCAACCATGTGTTATTTATTCCCTAAAAATCAATCTATTTACCCATCAATAATTCTTATGTTGAAGATAAATTTATAATCATGATGACTAATGATGTATTGCCTGAGAGATACAGACATTTGAGATTAGATTAGAGTCACCAAACTTTTTTTATTTGTTTAATAATTTATTTAGTTTGTGAAAAAAAGCAAGTAAAATACACCTTTGTGATACCAAATCTTTTATAGGCCTACATGTAAAAAGGTTCTGTTTCATAATGCTGATTAAACACACAATATTGAGATAATATGTCTGGAGGATGGGTGTATAAGATACTGTAGACCTCGGAGAAGTAGCAATGTAAATGAATCTGTTTTGTTACTAAACATTTTAAAACATCTGCTCTGTCCTTAAAAGTAAAAGCTTTGCTACACACTCCCATTTATCTCATTTTGGAAGGCTGTTTACCAAAGAATGAATATTTTGTTCCACAAACATGGTCAACAGTATTTACATGCAGCAGAGGCGGCCTGAAGGGGAGGATGTTCGGTGTCCTCACAGACCCTGAATAATGACCGGATTAAGGCGGGAAATGGGTCTGAATTGTAATCCCCATAGTCAAAGCTGCACTTTCACTGCACTTGGCCAATAAATCTGTGGGAGGGTCGACTCTGTCTTTGGCAGTTTTTATGTTTCTGCTCTTGGTCCTTGTTCATGGCAGCATTGCTCATTTTATCCCCTTAATTCTGACACTTTGACACCTGTATTGACTGTGCCTTTCTAAAGAGAGCAAACAAAAAGGAACAAAAAACAAAGTAGCAGAAAACAAGCCAGACAATATTTTACTATATGATAACGACTTAAACCACCGTTAACAAAATGTAACAATAATCTGTGACAAGTAAGTTCTGAGTGGGCACAGAAGGGCCCTAGAGAATTCCTTGGGGTTGGGATTTTTTAAATTAATTTTTATTAATTAATACTTTATGCAACATTGGTGATAACAATTATAGAGAGTTGGAGAGGTTATTATATTTTTTATTCCAATTTACATAGAAATCATAATCTTCTAATAGCCTTCTATAAAGTAGCTGTATACACGTCCCATCATATTTCTTTTTTACAAATCAAAAAGAAAAAGTATCTTTACAATATATAAATTCATGAGGTAGGTGACAGAGGACACTTTCTGAGCATTGCTGTACATTGTAGATGTACAAACCCAATTTACAGAAAGTTGGGACTTTTTCTAAAATGCATTGAAAACTTCTGTTTTATTTGTTAATTCATTTGAATCTTTGTCTGACAATAATACAAAGAAAAGATTTTCAGTGTTTTCAATGAACTAAATTGTATTTTGTAAATTTAAGCAAATTTGGAGTTTGATACCTGAAACATGTTCTTTGCGTGTTTACCACTGTGTTACATGACATTTAAAGCGCCTGGGAACCGAAGACACTAATTGTTGCTGTTTTGCAAGTGAAATATTTGATCATTCTTGTATCTTACATACTTAAGATGCTCAACAGTCCGTGGTCGCTGTCTTCATCATTCATCTTGCATTTACAATAGGAAATGTGCAGTTTTACTCAGCAGATGTAGAATGAGGCCTGGTTGTGTACAGCTGAAATTTTCCACTGACTTCCTGGTAACAGACGTTGCCTTTATGGCAGCATATGTATCACAATATGCACATCTGCTTACATATGTGTGGTACACATGCCATTGGCACTGATGCACCCAAACACCATCACAGTTGTTGGCTTTTGCGTCTTTCCTTTCAACAGTTTGGATGGTCTTTTTCTTCTTTGATGAAAACACACTGGACATGGACTCATCTCAGCACAGAACATGTTTCCACAGTCTGTCAATCCATCTGACATCAGCTCGGACCCCTCAGACCCTATGACTGTATTCATTATGGTAGCATTACACTCATACAGTGTTGCATAGAACAGTGGTTTCCATTCATAGCTGTTAATTTATGGTGCTACATGAATACTTTATAACTTTTCCATTAACTGTCCATCTTTTTTTCTACTGTTTGCACAACTTTCATGTGTCTCATAGGTCAGGCTTGACAGTTCAAACAAGTGGTTTGTAACTTTATATTGCACCACTACAGACAGACTTTAGAAAAAGCTTTCTAAAGTCTGTGATCTAGAATGAAGACTGTTTTGTTAAGCAAAGATTCTCAGTGAGCTCTCGGAATATATAAAGATTGTTAGTTTTGTTTGTCTTTGCTGCCGTCTCCCAGACTTTAAACACTTTCCAGTCATCAGTTTAACTACCGCTTAAAATGTGTGAGCGACATAAAAAAAAAGTAAAAAAAATGGCAGGTAACCAGTTCAGTAAGTTTCCATGATATAGATATAGTGTTGCTCAGTATTCTGCCTCCACCTAATAACCAAATACATATGAAAGATTTCTGTTATCAGTGTAACCCAAGGAAGATCTTATCAACAGTCATTAACAAAGGTATGCACTGTCTCCACATGCTCTTCCTCCCTGAAGACTGACTCTCAAATAGACTGAATTAGACAGGAAATGGGTGGGGTATGTAACAGAACAACTGGCCTCTCTATTACATGGGAAATGAAAGAGGTGGACTAGAACCAAGATGTCTTATACTTTATTTTTTCTGATGCAGGATGACAAACATTTGTACACAGAGTGGACACATTTGACCTATTAGTCACAGACTGACTGACCAAGGACCATTACATGTGATGGATATAAAATATACCAGCATTCTGTGATGTGTGCAAATATGTGCTTCTCGCTGCAAATGTATTTATCTGAGCAGGAAAAAAAAACATTCCAAAAGTAGCTCAAGGGTCACATTTATCTCTCCAATCCTCAGTGCCAAATTGGCCTTTTGCTGTCTGCCTGCCCATGGCCTGATCTGGAACATTGTAAGGTGGCCTAAAGTAGAAGAGCATCTGAGGCGTCTGGCAGATAATAAACAGCAGTTCGCCTCTCTGTACCATAGTCACATTTGGCAGTCCAAGCTCTGTCTGGCTCCCGCAATAATCTCACTATTGGTTTAAATCCACTTCATGTCAGTCGCACAAGGCCCTGCCAGCTTACAGGAGGCAAAAGCCTGCTGTGTTAGCAGATGTTGAGGAAATGATATGTTAGTTTTTTTCATGGAGACTCTGTGTTATTTGAGCCCCACAGCATGTTAGTAAGCGCCAAAGCTCCTGACCCTTTCCGCTGTGAGGAGAATGAGGGGTGACGGTCAGAGGAAGTTCAGTTCAATTTTGTGGCCTGGTAGCGTGGGTACAAGATAATTGTGATTCCTGTCCATGGCTCCTCAAATTTATAGAACTCGATGCATGTATATGCCTCTAGAGCTGTGGGCTTAAATGAACAAAACTCTGTGTTCTGCTTCTGATCTTTTGAGATTTGTCAATGCAAATGTGAATATTTGATTTTTAAAACACTTAATTTAGATGCATGTCTCATTCCAGGTTGTTCATTGTATAGATTTGCATATTTGGCTTATATGTTCATGACTCAGAGCTTAAAACAGATTCACCCCTTAATCTAATAAAACAGTCAAGAAACCTGATCACAGTTACAATATATGACTGTATTTCACTACAGCAGTTTCTCTTAATAACCACAGGCTTGTGTGCTGAAAAAGACCAGCCATTGTTTTCCCCCTTTTAGTCATCACATTGTACTGTAGCACATCTATTTACTTCTGATGTGTCAGCCAGGGCTGAACAGTTCTGAGATTATGGCTACTTGTGGGGTATGAGTCACCCTCAGTCCCTAGCCACTGATTCTTTACTTCAGTAAAAGTAGCAATAGAATTACATTTGCAATGTATCTTATGTAAAAAGTATTAGCAAAATGTACTGAAAGCATTTGCATATTTATTGAACACATTTATTATTACACAAAGATAACCCCAGTATATACAAAATGCAGGTTTTACATCATGATTTCATTTATTGAGGGAATAAAGCTGTCCAAACCTGCCTGGACCTATGTGAAAAAATAATTGCCCCCTAAACCTAATAACTAGTCGCGCCAGCTTGTGCTATCCTTGTGCCACTTTCTACACTGGGCCAGGCAGGTTTGGACAGCTTTTTTCCCCTTAATAAATTAAATCATAATTTAAAAACTGCATTTTTTATTACTTGGGTCATCTTTGTGTAATACTAAAATGTGTTTGATGATCTGAATCATTCAAGTGTGACAAATATGCAAAAAATTAAAAAATCAGGAAGGGGGCAAATGCTTTTTCACAGGACTGTAAAACTTTAATTTGTAAAGGTTGAAAAAAAAACGTAATAACTATAGCGTAGTAAAAAGAACTACAATTTATTGAAGTAGCATGACATAGAAACAAAGTGTAAGTAGCTGCAGGGGGGTGTGGTTGTGACAATATGATGTGCATGTCCCTAATTTTCCTGTTAATGTGCTCCCTGTCATCTCCATCATTTCTCTTTATCTCTTTTCTCTTGTGTTCTCCTTTTTCTTTCCAAGCTGTCTGTGAAGGGACAGAGTATTTACGTGCATTTTATGGGTGCATGGGTTTATAGATATGGGATCTTTCACTGCATGGAGTATAAAACAATGTGATGATGTATTATAATAATAAGCTTTATTTATAGAGCACTTTTCAAAACATTCGTTACAAAGTGCTTAACATGAGAGAAAGACAATAATAACAGGACAATCATAAGAACAACACAAAATAAATAGAGTAAGACTTTTTTTTTTATCACACTTCTAATTGTTTACCAACATGGCTGCTGCTATGATTTCCTTGATTTACCTGATTGTCAGTGTCACATTAAGTGTGGCACCCTAAGCTGTGTTAAAAAGACCTAGTAAAGTCAGTAAAATAGAAAAACTTTGCTTCAGGATAAGTAAACTTTAATGCAGTAACTTTTGTGGCTCTGCACACCTGGATTTGGGCAATTTATTCCTTTTTTGCTGAGAGGCCCTTTCAAGGTCTATGAGATTGGATGGGAAAAATCTGTGAACTGCCATCTTCTGGTTTGGGCTGGTCTAAGCTTTGACTGGGCCTCATAGACAATCCCACCTTCTTTGTGTTGCAGACATTAAACCTTGTTTAAATTGGTCACTTACTTGTCAGTAGCTCATTACATTGTGTTTAAAAAATGTCACATGAGGATAGTTCCTTACGAGCTGCAATTTACAGTAGGATTGCCTTGTACCGTTATTTTGTATTTTACAGAACTTAAAAATGTGTAGAGCTAATTTGTACTTTACAGATTTAGTAGCATGTGTATTTTTGCAGTTTGTGGTTTGTGTTATTTTTGCAGTTTGTGTTTTTTGTAAATTCCCAGTTGATTCGATTCCTGTTGTTACCTGGATGCCAAAGTTTGCTAAGACTTAGAAAGTGGTTTGCGTTGGTATTTATCTACACTGTAGTCCAAAAGCAATGAGTAGAACTGTTCCACACATTTCCTCCTGACAGAGTTTGAAGGGACCTAGTTGTGACTGTGGCTAATAGTGGTGACCACACATAAATATACAAACACACCTTTTGGCGGGCGACAATTACATGTATGTGGAGCTTTTTCCCAGTTGATAAACACAGTAGATTTGCTGAAGCTGTAATATCACCATCTGACAGTTGACAAGAGGGTACTGTTCTTTTTATGAATCAAACAAACAAATAGTGTGTGTGTGTATTTGTGTGTGTGTTATTGCTTAAAGGCCATTATGATTACATTAGCATCAGCCTCTCACCTAGGCTCCACTGTAACAGTAATTTGTCATGTTCTGTTTGTTTGATGTTTGGTGTTTACCAAGAGTGACTGGGAGGCTGGTTAGGTATTTATATTTTTATAAATCTGACTTTATGTATTACTCAATAGTATTGATCCTATACTTTACCCTCAG
>OMLM01005984.1:8758-26923 GCA_900302695.1 Helostoma temminkii | reverse complement strand
CTTTACCCTCAGCAAATGCCTTCTCCTTACTTTTAATGCCAAAACCATTCAATCTGGAACTGGAACTACCAAAATAATATTCCATGTTGCAGTAATAATCTGATGACACCTGCAGATCTACTTAAAAAAAGATTTAACATTTATCCTCCAAGATGGTTGTATTATAACTGACAATTAACAAACAGGGTACAGTAAATATGTAGCAGGAAACTGAATTGTGTTTACACTGGGATGAGTCCCAAGGACAAACTACAGTCATCACCTAGTCCAGGGATTCCCAAACCCGGTCCTGAAGGCTCAATGTCCTGCTTGTCTTTCCTGCTAAACCTGCCCAACCCACTGATGATTACCCAGCTCAGGTGTGTTCAGTCACACACTGTCAATCAGACACTGAAAGATGCTATGTCAAATGAGGGTGGAGCAGCCAAAGACAAAGTGAATTGGTTTGTTCCAGTTTTGGATTGACTGAATACACATCGAGGACCAGTTTTAAGGAACCCTTGACCTAGTCCACACGCAGAACCTATGAGCAGTTTGACAGTGTGGGTGGTGAAAGAGACAGAATCCTGCCTGTCTAGAACCTGATCTGTGGCTTAGGTGACTTTGGTCTTTGATGGTCCATACAGAGGACAGTCCTCAACCACAGCTTGGTGTTCGAGTGTACTTTACTTCTTTAAAATGGGGGCTTTAAACTAGGAACAAACAGCTGTCAAAGGTCAAATAAAATTCTTCCCAGAAAAATGAGTTTCCATTAGATTCCAACCTTGAAATCTATTTTAATTTGACTTTTAACTCACTAATATAAGAGCTAATTTACAACTTCACTTAAACTTAACTTAATACTTTCATAACCCTACTGCGCAGGGAATGCACCAAAGAGTTACTGCAATTAATTCAGCAACCATGACAACCAAGGCATATGGTGGCAAAGAAGGATTTGGCAATCATCTGGATAAATTGCATATTTCACCTCACAGCAGGCACCATATGGGACATGTCTTTTTCGAATGCTGACTTAAAGGAGGCGAAACACATGAATGGTCATGTGTTTTTGAATTGTGTAGCTGCATTTAATTTGGCACTATATTTTACTAGCATGTAGCACAACTCAGAAGGCTGAAGAATCTAGATGTGACCACTTTGGCTGGAATATGAATTGAAATATAAATGATATAAAGAAAAGCTACTAGGGACATGAATAAATAAAGTCTCTCTCACTCTCTGCATACTAGTCCAGTCACTGATGTTAATCACTGGCACAGTAAATGGCCATTTCCAGCAGGGGTAGATGCTCCATATTTTAGAGCATCTACCCCTGCTAATAGCACAATTATGACAATTTGTACTGTGCACTACACTTATGTTTACTTTATAGATTCTGCACAGTGGCATTTAAGTGCCTTTTTGTCTACCACAGAGAATGACTAAATTACAGTGTTGTGACTTATAAGAACTATCAGGATTTCAAAATAATAACAATGAATGAAAATGCTCTGACTTTGTGGATTTGTTTTAGGCCTGAAATAATTGTATAATTATTACATGCACATTTTGACTTCCATAAGCATGCATTAACACTCTGTGCATTTGACAGGGAGCTGATTTTCATTTTGAAATGACAAAAATCAAAACAGAAAACAAGTTTCTCCCTTAAAGAAAATGGGAAGCAGATATGGACATTAAAAAAACAAGCTATTGTCTGACTTTATCTTATTATGTTAAAGAGTGTCTGATTATTCTTATATCTTAGATTAGTTTCTAGGGTTAAAACACAAACCCCTTGGTCGCAAAGTACTCTGAGCATTAACATGGATTATTATTATTATTATTTTTAATAAAACACACAAATACTGAAATTGAGTTAAGGTAAAGCAGGAAACAAAATAGACAATACAAAAGAAAGTGGATAAATTGGCTTTCTCTGCTTACAGCACCAAATCTGAACATCTGATTTGGTCTATATTTTGTATTTATACTGTACATGCATGGTAAAATGTAATTTGTTCATTCATCTTCTGAACCGCTTAGTCCCCGAAGGGGTCACAGGTGTGCTGGAGCCTATCCTAGCCAGCATACGGGCGAGAGGTGGGGTACAGGTTGCCAGTCTATCGCAGGGCCACATATGGACAAACAACCATTCACACTCACACCTATGGGCAATTTAGAGTCCCCAGTTAACCTGACTGCATGTCGTTAGACTGTGGGAGGAAGCCGGAGTGCCTGGAGAGAACCCACACAAACACGGGGAGAACATGCAAATTCAGGAATCAAACCCAGAACCTTCTTGCTGTGAGGCGACAGTGCTAACCACTGCACCACGGTAAAATGTAATATTTAAAAATTTTATTTAAAAATAAAATAGTGTAGAATTAGTACAGAATGCAACCTGGATTTAGTCAGAGGTGAAGTTTAGTCCAGTTCAGAAGTTCAGCTACTTAACTTCATAGTCACACCGGATTCGCAGTCGTGGTGTCTTTGTTCTGTGTTCTGGTGTCTGTGTTCTGAAATACTCTGAAATACTCTAAAAACTGTGAAGTGTTGTAAAACTGTAAAACTGTAAGTAAATAACACAGTACAGCCACAGGGTGCAACAGTGGAAACAATTTTATTGTACCATAAGTTGCTATAATTGTATAAATCATTACACATGAATATAATTATTGGTGTTTGTAAAAACATTCATCTGACAAAAGATGATTCCACGAATAACACAAAAGGCATGTTGAGGTGGCACATACTAATTATGTAGGTTATTATTGTTTTGTGAAACTTTATCTTTTGTGGAAATTAACCCTTAAATGGATCTCACTAGATCCTCTGTCAGTACAACGCTTCTTGCTAGTTCAAGTCTCTTAATAGATAGTCTGATACATTAGTGAGGTCGAGTTACACCATGACTGAGGAGTTGTACAGACGCATGGATGCATTTATGTGGTACGGAATTCACAGGAAGCAACTTCAACAAGCTCAAAGCCAGAAAAAAATGTTGTCATGTGGTTATTCTTTTTATTATTTTAAACAGCAATATGTGTGTTCAGTGATACTTTGAATGCAGAAATATGCACTTTAAAGAATAACCATGCCACAGCATGTGGCCACAGTTTTGTCTTATTGTCTACCCTATTCTTGTTTCCATTTGTAATAAATATGTTCTGAAGTTGAAGTGATACAAACTGGCTGACAGATTCTGCTGGCTGACAGAATCAGGACTCCAGATACTCCTACTCATTAACTCAAACTTTCATAGCTGCCCACCAACACTGAAGAAAGATAGGAAAGAAGAAAATTCTGATGCATTTCATGCGAAGTAAATGTTACATATGATACAAATAACTCTAAAACTGAGCATGATTTCCATTCTACTTTAAGGTTTGCAGAGGGACAGATGTCAAGCCAAACAGTAATTGTTTCAGCTTTTTAGATGTCAGCTCAAAGACACGAATGTGACCATCATTCTGTAATGTAATGATAAGTGACAGATTTATTTCCTTACTGACAAATGGACTTTATACAAGATAACATAATTCTTGTGGTTTTTCATGTTTGCACAACATTTATCTAGGTCACTCTGAGTTGGTAAGACTGTTGATTTGTGCCACAGATTGATCATTTATTCATATAGCACTTAGAAAATAGAGGTCACATAGTGTATTAATACTGAAAGAGTGGAGTATTCCTTCAGTTGTCTGTAAAATTCAAAACTTTGAAAAAGGTTCTGGTTGTAGTATAAGAGATGCCACTGCCAATCAAATGTGAGGCCTCCATAACAATATTTTCCCTGCTTCTGTTTACATGCTATGTTTCAGAATCTCAATCTATTTTGTCTTTACTGCCAAGACACATTTCTTGAAATCACGCTTCCTTTCCTAAGACTCTAAACACAAATGCATTACTGTAAACTCCGAGGTTCGTGTCAAAACCAACCTTCCACTCAAAACCATGTAATCTTGCATTTAAAGCAAACGTTGCCTTCAGACATTGCACAAAAGCTATCAAATACACCTATCACACATTGCTGAGATCATGCTGAGACAATACAAACAAGCAGTTAACCAAAAAGATGGGATAAACTCACTATAAACCCTGGACAGGTTGAGCAGAATCAGGTCCAGATAGTGTGTAGCGCTTTGTTTGAGTTTGTGGGGGGCATGATGTGCAACAGCAGGCATATACGGCTGTAGATATACTTTCTGTTATCTATGCAGTGGGACAAGCAACACGGTGCCTTTACCTTGCCAGCGTAGGTCTAGAGCAGGGGTCTCAAACTCCAGTCCTTGAGCGCCACCGTCCTGCTTGTATTCCTAGTATCTCTGCACCTACAGCTTCTGATTAGCTGAATACACCTGATCCAGGTAATCAGCAGAGGGTAAGGCAGTTGGAAAAGAAGCAGAGCTGTGGCCCTTGAGGGCTGGAGTTTGACACCTGTGGTTTAGAGTGTCACTTGTGCATGTAGCCCATTATTAATGTGCCTTAAATGATGTAATCCCCGTGGAGGTGTTTGACTTAAGGGTCTCACATACCATACACTGTTGATGCTGCCATTTTTGTCACCATATGTTGCACTGTGTAATCATTTCCTCATCTGATGACTCCATGTATTTCCTCTCACATTATGCAAAAAACAAGTTTTCTTCTTCTTCTTCTTCTTCTTCTTCTGCTTCTAAGAACGGACGTTCACGAAGAAGAGAATCCATTTTTAGCCAGAGAGGCTTAGGGCCTTGTCTGGCCCCATGTGGCTGACCTTTTCATCCCTCCAGACACACACAAACTACACAAGGAAGTATGTGAACAATGGCACAGATTATGCAGCCGTAAACTATGTACATATGTCTGTCTACAGCAAGTATACCTCTAGCCTTAGAGAAGGGTGGCATAAAGTCTAAACAACCTCCATGCTGACTCAGATATTAGTGTTGACAGATATAGCTCACCCAGGTAATAGCTACCAGGTGTAGCTATGTTCAGGGCTCCGGTGCGTGTCTCATAAATATGTTGGTTTTTAAATTCTTGTTTACACTAAATATTCCTATTTGTTTTGAATGCTATTATTATTTTGATAATAACATTACATTATCTATGTGATAGTCTGTTACATTATGTTTTACAGAGTCAAGAAAGCAATCTTTAAGTTGTTGGTCTATATTGGTGCCTTTATTGCCATCCACAAGGCAAGGTATACGGTTTATCATTTAACTATTGTATCGTATCGTTATTAGGGATTGGCAGATAGACATAGACAACATAGACATGCCTACATTTATCCAAAACTGCTTACAAGTTACCTTTATACACAGCAGAAGCACCTTGGAGTTCAGTGTCACTTTGACATCCCACTCTACCTCCGAAGCTACCAAGTACACAATTTATTTTTCACATTTATTTTGCCCCTGCATTCTGTGATGCTGATTTTTGTCCTGAATTATAATCAATACCACAGGCAATATTAGCCCTATTAAGACAGCAGGGAAAAACATAAAAATAAAAATAAAAAACCTTCTATTCCTTATCCACCTCTTCCCCTGCATCCTCTTTCTCTACCTTCAGGTCTTTGGGTATCCATTGTTTCAGAACAAGTGAAAGATGGCCCTTTTTTTTCTTTCTATCCTGAGCTCTTGTTTGTTGTGTGAACAATTTTGACTCTGCTTCCTCTTGGGGAACTGCGTTAATTGGGTTCCAGCTGTAATGACGGGAGTTAATAATAGTGAATAGCATAGCTGTCTAAATGGGGGCATGGTGCAGCCAATAAACCTGAATCATGTGGAAAAACAGGAGAATAGTTTATACAATAAAGAACATTAAATATTAAATCAGTGATTTACTATTTTAGATTCTGGGCTTCATTGTTACTCACTGAATATGCTGTCAATATGATAGAAATCTGAAACACCTGCACAAACATTAGGTTCACACCTCAAATATTTTTTATTACTTTTCAGGACAGATATAACTAGCATGCAAAAACAAACAAACATAAAAAGAATAAAAATTATGGGCTGGGTATTAGAAAAAAATGTAACAGATCACTTTACACACAATGTCTGCATAAAAATGTAAACACAAACATGATCTGTTTCTAACCATAACCAAAGTTTTTTTCATGCCTAAACCTAACCTCAAGCAGGACTCTGGTCTTGATCTCAAGTCTGCAGATTGCCAGTCCTGCACATTATACACCCACCATCCCCAACCACCTCCCTGCAACACAATTCTTGTTAGTTAGTGATAATTAATTCACAAAATACCTGAGAACAAATTGCCTGACAACATAATGATTACAAGCGCTACAAAAATACAATCAAGGTTGCAGTTTAGTTGTATAGGAATGTAATTTTTAGGAGATAAGGTTTGAACCTGATGTGATGCAGATGGTTATTTGACTGAGGAGGAGTAGTGCTTGAGTCAGTGTAACATTCATCAGGGGAATACTATAAGAATACTGTAAGATTGTGCAAGATGGGATTAGTTGGATAATGAGTCTATGGGGATTTCCAGTTGTCTTACAGTAAACCATATGGTTTTTTTCTACGACTATGAAGAATTCGGCCTGCTAATGTGTCTGCAAATAACAGTGGAGGGTTACATTCTCTGGTCTGGCTTTCATTGGAGTTTAACTTACAGGTTATACAGTAGCATACAGTACACAGTGTTGTGCACTCTGTGTGACTGTATATGCAGATAATCCTTCTCAGATCACTAAATTAAAAGCCTGCTTACCACCTCTTTTCACTTATATTGTTAATAATCTTTCCTGTTCATTGCAGATGAAGAGACCCTTTCGCTGTGATTATTTTAACATTCAGTCTTCACAGTTGGTGCGAGTACTGAAAGTTTTGAAATGATTAAGAATGCTACAGCTAGAATTTAAACTAGATCCAGAGTATTCGACCACATGGCACCAAATATATCCTGACTTTACTGGCTCTCTAGCCATGTCAGCTTCTAAAAGGAAATGCTTGTCTTCACATACTTCCCCTGAAACCTTATAGTCCACCCAATGCTCTCAACCCGGTGCTCTCATGTCTGTCCCTAGACATGCAGTCAGCTTCCAGTAGAGCTTTTTCCTATTGCAGCCCCTTTCTCTGGAATAACCTCCTGCTGACATCTGACACATGTAGAGGCCATTAAATCTAAATATAAAACTCATCTTATGCCCAAAGTTAGTTTGTTCTTTGGTTACTTATAGACTGCGTAGTCTATGTTGTTCTGCAGAGGACATTATTTTTAACTTTTTGAAAACCATTGCATCTCCCTAACCCTTTATTTATTCTCTCAAACACACGAGTGTACAGGCTGTGTGCCTTTTTTTCCTCTCTGGTCTATTCTGTCATCTCTTTTCATTCAAGCTCTGTGCTGCACCATCAGCTATGTTTTGAGACCTCTCTCCCTCTCCTGGCTGGTTTCCACTGGAGTCTCAACCTCTATCTTGTCTCTCTTTCTGTCCTATCTGCTTATGTTCTTCTTATGTCCTTGTCTCACTGTCCTTGTGCAGCCCTGCCCTAATCCTAGTCCTTCTTTGTGTTCCTTTCTCCTATATTTGTGAACTCTATGGGGTTTTGTCTTATTTGTGCTTGTGTAATCTGTCCTTTTTTCATATCTTTATGTAGGAGAGGGGTGTGAATGCAGCAGCAAACCTGGGCCTGAATCTGGTGATGATCAGTTGAGGGAATGGAAAAATGGAAATATACAGTATGGCTCTTTACCAAAAATCAAAAGCTGTGTAGATTGCATGTCTTCACGATGGAAAGGAATGTGTGAATCAAAGTTTAAATCACAGGGGAGCTGAGGAAAGCTCAGCTCTTCTGAAAAAGACATGTGCTCCTCTGAAAACCTCCCCTGGAACCCTAAAATGTTGTCCACTTTTGTGTTATAGGTTATATCTTATTGTTTTTGTGTGTTTATTTGCTCATTGCATTCTGTTTATGGTAATCAACACTATTCTGTGTCTATTCCTGATGTGGTCATCCATCATCACTGAGTGTGTGCAATATTTGATTGGACAGTGCAGTGCAAAAGTTTTGATTATTAATATTTAATCTTTTGCATGTTTTTCACACTTAAATGGTTAAGATCATCAAATGAATTTTAGTATTACATGAAAATGCTTTTTTAAAATTATAATTTCATTTATTATGGGGGAAAAGCTACCTGGGCCTATATGAAAAAGTAATCATTGTCAGTGTCAGTGTTCGTGGTTTAGCAATAAGAAAGAGACTGGGCAAAATTGGCACACACTGGAGAGTTCCAAGGTGAAAGCCACTGCTGACCAAAACACAAAGGCTCATCTCATATTTCATACTAAAAAACTTTTTGATTATCTCAAAGACTTCGGACCAATTCTGTGGACTGATAAGACAAAAGAACTTTTTGGAAGGTGTGCGTCTCATTTAATCTGGAGTAAAATATAACACAACATTTCATAAAAAGGAACATCATATCTTTAGTCAAACATGGTGGTTGTTTGTATTTGTATTTTACTGCAGTATTTCCATGTGACGTTTAGTAACTTCTAGTCCACTACAATTCAGGGGGAAATAATGTACTTTTACTACACTCCATGTGATTTCTAGCATTAGTTACTAATTCCTATTGCAGGTTTAGGTTCTTATAAAAAATATTGTAAATTAATAAAGTACTGATCTATGATTTATGGATTAACCACCTGTCATACGGTGGTTAAAATCAGCTCCACCTTTACAGAATGCCATTTCTGTTCCACAGTCAAAATTTTTACTGGTTAAAATACATAGTTTTTGTAGTGGAGAACTTTTACTTTTGTACTTAGTAAAATGTATAGCATATACTACAGTTAGGAAAATTATTGGGTACTTTTACTCATAGTAAATACTTGCCATTGTACCTGAGCGTTAAGTTTGCATACCTTATACACCTCTGACGAGGGATTTAAATATAATTTAAATGTCTGATAGTCTATTTTTAATCAGTCTGCTAAAGTAACAGCTGTGATGACAGAAAATAACATTAAATCAAAATGAAGATCTGACATGAATAAAATATTACTTTCACCACTATATATAAGTGATGTGAATATTTGCCTCTAAAATGACTCTGTCTGGGTGATTTCCTCCTCCTCTCCTCGTTTTTTTGTGCAGCTCCGAGGTCTCTTTATGGAGTTGTTTAGTATGCTAGTATAAGTTGGCAGTGTTTTCATTAATCAGTCAGGACAACACAGCACAGCATGTAAAGTGCTGTATGCACACTTTACATTCAACTCTTTGGTGAAACCAGAGCAAATTACTGAACGTAAAGGTAGAGAAACACTAAAATATTGATTTTATCATGCTAGTATCCATCTGATACTAATACTACTTGGCTATCAATACTATTGATATTTGGATCGATCTTGTAGTGGTAGTGTGATGGTCTGAGGCTGCTTTGCAGCTTCAGGACCTGAAGGACTTGTCATAATTGATGGAACCATGAACTTTTGCCTCTAATAAAAAATCCTGAAGGAGAATGTCCAGCCATCAGTTTGTGACTAGGTCAAGTACAGTGGGGTTATGCAGCAGGACAATAATATGAAACACACCAGTCCACCTCTGAATGACTAAATAGGAACTAAATTAATGTTTTGGAGTGGCCTATTTAAGTCCAGACTTAAATCCAACTCACATGCTGTGACATGACCTTAAACAGGCCATTCATGCTTGAAAACCCTTCAATGTGGCTGAATTAAAATCAATTCCACCACAGTGATTTGAAAGACTCACTGAAACACTAGCTTGCATTTGTTGCTGTGAAAAGTGCCATTTTGCATTTTGTATTTACTTATCTTTGTGTAATATGAAAATTTGTTTAATGATGTGAGTAATTTAAGTGTAACAATAAAACAATCTGGAAGGAGGCAAATTGTTTTTACAGCACTATAGGTTGTTATAAATGAAAACAAACAGCGCTTTTGTTTTGTACTTTGGGTTGTTTTATGGATAGTCAGAGTATCGAAAATCAACCCTGTCTGCTCGGACAATATGGATTCACTATGGAATCAAAAACAACGAGTAATGTGCACAGAGCTAGTCTGACATCGCTCTAATAGGGTCTTGTATGTTGTGACAGCCTGTACCAGCTACCACCATCAGCACCTGCAGCAGCAAACCTGGGCCCAAAACTGGTGATGCGTCACAGCCTTTCAACTGGACAAGGAAGCAACAGAGGGAATGGAAAAGAATGAATATACACTATATCTCCCTAGAGTAGTTATGCATGAAGGTAAAACTTTGCTGATCACCAAAAGGTCTACCAAGGTACAGTATCAATACTATTATTATTAGAGTACTATTATTACTGCCTGCAGTAGTAATAGTGGATTGTTTTCACAGTAACCCTGTTATTGACCTTGCTACCATGTGTACAGATATGTGTGTTTGTGATGGATGTTTGAAGTTGCTTCATGTCCTACTGGAGGACCCAGAATATGCAGTCATGTTTCCATTCGAATTTAACACTAACTAATGACTAACTTCCACAAAATGTGCAATAAAAAGCTAATTACTGTATCTATTCATTGAGAAAATAGCTGTGTGATTAACAATTTTTATGTGCTTCATGCATGAAATTTAAAGGACATTTCCACAATGTCTTGAGCACTGTTTGTTGTTTATAACGAACTAAGCAACCTTTAGAGTTAACTGAATATCAGCATTCATACCCAGTTCACAAATCATACCTTATGAATCTGCTTCAGCCATGTAACAAACTCAATCTTAAAACCCCAGGGTACCAATCTCAAACCAGTAGAAATGTTCTGTTTGATTAAAAAGACATTGTCAAGGGCATTCAGACCTCGTGGGCAAAGCATTGAGAAGGTACAGTATGCTTGAATGGTGTTAATTTGCAGGAATGAAATGACTATCCTAAAAGCAAATTGTTGTTGAGTGAATCGGCTGGGTCATAGTGTCATGTGCCAGAAACTTAAAAAAATAGATCAGCCTCATTGCCTCATCCTTTCAGGATCAGTACACCACATCATTATTGAGAGAGGAGAAAATGATGATGTCATATTACACCTTTCAAAAGACACCACAGAGTAACTCACACTAACTATAGGAGGTTTACAGATGGCTCTCTCAGCGGCTGTTGTTGGGTTTTATTATTGCACTGATAGAAGAAGGTAAATATTCTATTTAGCTACATTTCTTCAAACCTCCTAATGCAACAATAGCATTTTGTTTTGCAACATTCTTGCAGGATAGACTTCAACAAAACATTTATAGCATTAAAAAAGTAAATGCAATGCCGCATGTGTAATCATTTCTAGATGATATGATAAACTATATTGTCTATATTTAGCCATGTTAACATCAATTTCACACCCACTTCTGCTCTGTTATACAAATCTAGGCTCTCTTTTTGCCAAATCATGCAAGATAATATGCAGTAGGTGCTTAACACAGATCACACACAAATTTCACGTAATTACTACTGTCCTTCAGAGTAAAAGTGTCAAACCCTAGAGCAAGTACACACCTACCAGATGCTGTTTGCTTCAATTAAATGACAAGACAGTGCTCCTCTCATTGGCTGTAAAACAGCAACACATTCAAGCAGCTCACCAGACCAGAGAAGACTTCTTGTAATTTTCTCCATATCTTTTTTCAGTCAGTTGTAGAGTAAGTTATGATTCTGCTCTTTAATAAATGACTTCATGGCCTAAAGGTTACAAAACATTTCTGACTTGTTTGAAGAGCAGAATTACATCTGCTATTCTACAGTTTTCATATTCCATACTTCAGTGTTTGTTGGGGAGACAGGTGTGACTAATTCTTAAACAGATGCAGATGGCTTTTCTTTGAACCTCCAGTAAAACAACAAGACAGAAAGATAATGGTTTTTGGTAATACCTTTGCAATTGTTTAGTCTTCTGTCATTTCAGTTCATGCAGCAACATGTTTAGATGCACAAAAAGTATGGGGAATAAAAGCATTTCCTGGAATCCTGCTTTGACAGATACATGCCTCCGTAGCCTTGAGAGTATCATAGTTATTCCACTGAAGCCATCTGAGAAATCCTCTGTTTCAAATGAAGTAAAAACATAGTCTATATCAAAGTAATTAGTAATATTGGAAGAAGCGTTTGTGTATCTTAATGTCAGTAAGACATATTTTGTTTTATTCCCCACTAGTGCAATCTGCCTGATCATAATATGGAGTAAACAAACCCTGCAGTGAAAGCATCTACAGTAAACTTCGGTGACGGCAAAACAACATTTGCATAATGCGGCTATAAATTTTAATTTTGCTCCTGCTAATCATTTGCTGTTTCTCATTAGTTACTTGATATTAATTTGACAACATTATAGGACATTATGCTCACTGTGGTTGAGGTATCTGATTTACAGACAACTCTCATGTTAATGTGGAAAACAGTTAGAGTCAGTCACAAATGATCCAGTCACTGGTTTTGCTGTAATCTTAGTGTAGTCATTATGCACAACTTAGAGCGGATCTGCTTATAGTGTCATATTTAAATTATTTTAGTTTTACTACTTACTATGTGATACAAGTAGGTTGTAGCCTATTGACATTTTCTGTTGTCTGCTTAAGATGAAAGCATGAGTTTCATTTTAGCCAGGAATTTCCATTCTGTAGCTGATGAAAGTAATGGTGCCTATGATGACTAGAAATAAAATCATAATCACACAATATGTAATACAGTAAATGTGAAATAAAGAGTTTTGTTTCTTCATAACATCTATAAAAATTCTATATATCTATAGAAAAGGCAAATGTGTGTGGTACATCGACAGTACACACCAATGAGTGCTTTTCGAGTGCCTCATAGATTGTACTCAGTGAATAAAATCATCTGATAATCTGATTGGCTGCTTGTTGATTATTGTTTTATTTGTAAATCAATGTGTCAACAAACTCTCTTGTAATAAGAAACTGATTTTGCTTGTGATTACAGTGTCTGATTATTGTGTTGAATTGGAAATAACTTACGTTGTTTATGTTGTTCAGATTGCATCTGGGAAATAATTACTCAGAGTGGTCCAAAATCATATGAAGTGGCAAATTACCTATTGCAGTTATTTGTGCCACATGTGTGGTTATATTGGGTTCATTTTCACTGAAGACTGAAATAATTAAATATGTTTTAAATAGAATGAACCATTTACACAACATGTTATTTTCTTCATGAATGACAATGAGAGTACATAACTGCACAGTGCAAATACAATAAATTCCTTCAACTTAAAGTGTAGATGTAGCTCTGTCTTCTTTTTAAAATTGTTCAATAAAAAGGATGCACCAACAACTTTACACAAAAAGGCAGTTTACTATACTCAAGTGGAGTATTATTCTACCTGAGCTAACAGTTCTGTAATGTCTTCTGTGGATCTGATGGAGCTTTGTGAAATTTGAGAAAATAATTATGTCACCAGAGTTAAATACATTGCTCAAAAACATAAAGGGAAGTCGAAGTCCATCACACTTCTGAGATATCAACCTGTCCAGTTAAAAAGCAACACTGAATGTGAATCAATTTCACCTGCTGTTGTGCAAATGTAACAGACAACAGGTGTAAATTAGAGGCAATTAGCAAGACATAACCCCTATAAAGGAATTGTTCTGCAGGTGGTGGCCACAGACAATTTCCCTGTCCTCATCCTTTCTGGCTGATTTTTGGTCACGTTCGCATTTTGCCAGTTTTCTCACCACTAGAGGTAGCATTAACCGGTGTCTTGTTCAGGTAGTGCAGCTCATCCAGGATGGCACATCAATGTGCACTGTGGCAAGAAGGTTTGTTGTGTCTCCCAGCACAGTGTCAAGAGCATGGAGGAGATGCCAGGAGACAGGCCTGTACACCAGGAGACGTGGAGGAGGCCATAGGAGGACAACAACCCAGCAGCAGGACTGCTATATGCTCCTTTGTGCAAAAAGGAACAGGAGGAGCACTGCCGGAGTCCTACAAAATGACCTCCAGCAGGCAACTAATGTGCATGTTTCTGCTCAAACATGAGAGTGGTATGAGGGCCCAACGTCCGGCTGCACTGACTGCCATTGTAAGACCATATGCTGGTGCAGTGGGCCCTGGGTTCCTTCTGATGCATGAGAATGCTAGGCCTCATGTGCCTGGAGTGTGTCAGGAGTTCCTGCATGATGAAGGCATTGATGCTATGGACTGGCCTGCCGGTTCCCCAGACCTGAATCCAATCGAGAACCTCTGGGACAACATGTCAAACATGTCAAACAACATGCCAAAAGTTGACTGATGCCCTGATCCAATTCTGAAAGGACATCCCTCAGGAAAACATCCATTTTGAACTGTCTTGAGGAATTTCCACAGAAGTTGGATTAGCCTGTGATCTGATTTTCCACTTGATTCTGAATCCAGACCTCCATGGGATAATGATTTTGATTTCCATTGATTATTCTTATGTTATTTTGTTCTCAACACATTTCACTATGTAATGAATAAAGATTTTCAACTGCAAGATTTTATTCATCGAGATCTGGGATGTGTTGTTTAAGTGTTCCCTTTATTTTTTTGAGCAGTGTATTTATTGGGGGTATTGAATGCCATCACTGTTACTTTGACTTTGGCCATTGTGTGTCTCTCCCACAACTTAGTCATATTATGATTAGATCATGACTGAAACTAAAATATTTACAACAGCTTATTGTCAAAAGTGTGTAAAGGTGTCATTAAAAGAACAATGGATACTTTGAGGAATCTTGATAAACTTGTCAATGTTTTTTGCTTCCTACCTTAAATATTAATTAATATTAATTAAGCTTTATTTCATTGTGCTGTGTAGGACGTGCTCAGGTTGAAAACTATCGTATAATTGTGGTTGATAAAGAAAGGGATTTTGGATTTCAAAATAATTGGCTCTGTGGCTTTTTTATTTCGATTTTACTTTATTTTACTTTTAAATACATGCAATTATGGAAAGTTGTTCTGTCAGCCACATCTTGTCCACTGGTGATTACACCTGAATTGTTTTGGAGGTGTAACCCAGTTGAAAAAAACAGTTAAATTAACTCAAGTGGATGCTTTAATTTTCCTTATTTTGCAGAAGAATTCATATAAAGTAGTCTTTTGTTACACCACATCCCAAACCCTGACCCACTGTGATGGCTGTATATGAAAACTATTCTTAATATATCCATGCTCTGTATGCATGTATAATCCTGCAGAATCCCACCAGATTACTGCTAATTGTCTTCACCTGCTCTGTGGTCTATTTAACCACTGTTTGTACTGCTCCAGTGCCAGACTGTTTGTTGCCATACCACAGAGACTTTCCAGCCTGATTCTGTTTTGATAACTTGTGAAGTGTGGCCTGGCTCTGTTCCCTATTTGCTTTGCAAGTCTTGTTAATTTTAGTATTTGTAATTTGGAGATTGCTTGTATTGGATACTGGATTTGTGATTTTGGATGCTGTATTGAATCTAGAATAGGTGTTAGCAGTGGTTAGCACTGTTGCCTCCCAGCAAAAAGGACATTAATCACTGGCTACATCAGATCACACAGAGACAGAGTCTATTCAAATGGCCACAGGTACTGTACCCAATCATGAGACCCTGGTCCTGAAAGACGCTTTTAACCCTCTGGGGTCTAGGGAACATTTGGCCGTTTTTGACTTTTTACCTTAAAATATTTCACCTTAACAACTGTTTACCATGCTAATAATTGGTATAATTTTTTTCAGCCTCAAAAACACACAAGAAACATAAAATTCTAATGTGCTTGCTAGTACTGTCAGCATGTAGAGCGCTCTTGGCAGATTTGCCTGTTTTTACCTTTTCTTCCTGCAGAAGTAAATCACGAAAATATTTACTATTTATAGTCTATACTTTCAACACAAGTTAAAAGCGGAGCTAGACAGGGGCTTTGTCTGGCTACCACGTTAACTGAAATAGGTTAACCCGGCACTTCCATTGACTCCGGAGGGTTAATAAGGTTTGAGCCACCTCCTTGCCCCTGCAGTATTCCTATGACTGTAGCATTGACCTCCAGCCTTCCACCATTCCAGTGAAATACATATAATCAGATGGTACCAGTGCAAAATATTTACATATGTACAGATTGGTAAGGGTATAATATAGTATGGGTATGAATAAATATGAATATGCATAAACAGTACATAGAAAAATGAGTTATATAAAAGGAATGCAAATGGTTATGGATGGTACAATGAATAAAGACAGTGGTTTTTAAAAGGTTATATAGCTATACTATGTGGACCTCAGACACTTCACTTTCTACCCACTACTAGATGTGACAGAGCATGACTTTCCATTGCCCAACTCCCCTTGATGGTAAGAGACCATAAAGAAAACCAAATAATGGTGCTACCGACAGGCAGTTACTCAGAAACAGCTGAAATATGCACAGCTACAGCAGGATCACCTGGCGTTGGTGGAGACAATCACAAACAGCTTCTGTGGCCACACCAGGAAACTGGTAAGCACCAAACCTAAACAGGAAATTGGATATTTTCAGTAAAGACACTCTCTGTAACCTGCTGGGCAAAAGTGGATCTAGAGATTTCCATGTCTCCAGCTTAGGAGTCGACAGATCTTTCTGAAATGGTGTTTTCCTTTGATAGACTGAGTTGAAACTGGACTCCAGAGTTTACGGTGAGAGAGGTGAGAGGCAAATAAATACAAAGATGGTCTCCTCCTGTCCAGTAAAGATGATGACTGCAGCAACTCTTCAGTGGCACTTCCGGGTCAGGTTGCAAAACCCACACAATGAATGGCTGCTCAGGAAGCTCATTTTCCCCAGATCCTGGATCTGGAATTGAGTAAGAGTGTGACATACTACTGCCAAGATCACCTTGCAGTGGTCTGAGGTTCCAGCTGAGGTGACTCAATTAGTGTAAAATAGCTGCCTAAAGTGAAGAGAATGAGGTAATCACTGCTGCCAATCTTCCCAGAGTTACAGTACAAATTTGTGTTCACCTGGTGCAACACACCATACTGATAGAAACGCCCAGTGGCAGGTAGTTGGCTTATTGCGGCGTCCTCTTGCCAGTTGGCAGTGGATCTTACAAAGCCCCAGGGAAATCCTCTTAAGCAGAATGGACCATTCATCCAGGCCTTTTTAGCCAGGTATAGGAGCACATGAGCAGCCTCCTGTGGACCTCTATGAAATAAGAATTGGAAAGTGATTACATCACAGCAGTGGTCAGTATGTGAACAAAGAGAAAATAGCAGAGATTGGCAGGAGAGTTAAACCCCTTGACAATGACACAAATTTTTGGCCCAAGCCAATCTTGGCTGTTAGAATACAGCATCGCTCTAAAAACATTCCCAGTGTGAGACACTACTCACAGAACTGTGGTTATGTCAAGAACCCAAAGTTTCATAGTGTATTGACTGTATTAAGAGAAACCAAAAATGAGAGTTGGTCCATGTGTAACTGAAGTGAAAGCAATGAGTGAAGTCAATTGGTGACATGTTGTATTACACAGTAGAAACAAAAATAACTTCACTAAGTAAAGACCAATTCATGGTTATTGTTTGTCCTCTGGAGGATGCATACAGTATACTATGGACACTACAATTGGATGTGCAGACACATCAAACATATGCATACTAGAAACCATTGCTACCTGCTTTGTTGTGAGATTGCATGGTACACATTTGAACATAGAAGGACGTACCCCCAACTGACACCAACTAACCCCAAATGAATCCTGACACACCAGACCTCGACAGACTGAATTCAAATGAAGCTGCCCTTAATCACTTTGTTACACCACACATTATCTAAAATGATCAATAAATAGAAACATAGGACTTTTCTACAGTCAAGAACATTTTTGTTTTGGTTGCAGGAGCCATTTTTATATTCTTGTGAAAGTAATGCCATTTGATTCTGTAAGTCAAACAAAAAGTGTTGGTTAATATTGCAATCAACAATCTTTATACTCAGCAACATTTAGCTCCTCACAAACCTAAAGAAGGTGTTAACCCATGACTTAGCCACAAGTTACAGAAATTTAACAACTGCAGTAGGACTGGTGTTATAAACAACATTCAAGATTCAAGATTCAAGATTCAAAAAACTTTATTAATCCCAGAGGGAAATTGTTTTGCCTGTTACAGCTGCTCACTCATCAAGAAAGGAAAGAAAACAAAAGAACCACTCACAGAAAAGTCAATTACAACAAAATAACAACGAGAACACACA
>OMLM01005978.1:116482-135901 GCA_900302695.1 Helostoma temminkii | reverse complement strand
CGCGGGTTCAATTCCCGGTTAGGACAATATCCAGTGTGGGCCCTTAGACAAGGCCCTTAATGCTATCTGTCTACCCTGTATAATGAGAGATACAAACACAAGAGTCAAACCGGCTCGGACATCACCCCGGTCAACAAGGTCCGCGTTAGGTGTTGGGGAATCAGGGCAACCTGATGAGAACTGGGCTACTGGAACAAGGATAAGACATTCATGGACAAGAGATGAGAACAGGGAACTATTGGAATGCTACTACACAAGTAACCCTAGTGAGCGGGGCTACATGAAGAGGATGTGGGAACTATGGATAATTCGAAACCCAACATCAAGGCTAACACCTAAACAACTAGTAGCACAGTGCTCTAACATCCGCAAGAAACACCTCATGTCACAACTAGAGATTGAAGAAGTAAAACACAAATGCTGGTACTTGGGGATTTCCAGATACAGACTGACAAACTGGTAATGGCCAACCAACCCGACATAGTAGTGGTGGACAAACAGGAGAACAAGGCTGTAGTGATAGATGTAGCAATCCCAAGTGATAGCAACATCAGGAAGAAGGAGCACGAGAAGATCGAGAAGTACCAAGGCTGAAAGAAGGCACAAGTGGTACACTGGGGGCTGTAACTCCTAAACTGGGAGAGTGGCTCCAGCAGATCCCAGGAACAACATCTGAGATCTCTGTCCAGAAGAGTGCAGTCCTAGAAACAGCCAAGATACTGCGCAGGACCCTCAAGCTCCCAGGCCTCTGGTAGAGGACCCGAGCCTGAAGGAATAAGACCGCTCCAAGGTCTTTTTTAAGATTCCTGTCACCCAGCTCTAGCTGCTGCAAACATACAGATGGTGGGCCTAAGTCTAAATATTGAGATAGTAAATCATTATTTTCTGTTATTAAATTTAAGGCATTATCTCATTATTTTGAGTTATGTTGTCATTATTTTAAGAAAGTACCATCTTTTACTTCAGTGGTAGACACAAGCTTCCATGGTATTTACATAAGACTGCACGCTCACAAAATAGAGTAATGGTTTGTTTATACATGGTGACAGTCCTTAAGGAAGGGCAGGTAGCTGTCACAACCATCTGACATGCTTCAGTGAGCCCATCTGGTGAGCTGGCCAAGGTGTCTTTCCTCTTCCTCAACCACCCAATTTGAGTGCTGCTGACAGTGCCCTCCAGTGGGCAAGACACCTTCTGCCACCGCCAACTTACTGCTTCCCATTTGTCATGATGTCCGAGCTACAGATGTAGCTGTAGCAGCAGAAGGTGAGGAAAACTGAAGGCAAAGTCCTTCATTTTGAATGTTGATTGAATGTATATGTAAAGGTGAAGCCAATAAATTAATATTGTTTCTTTAAAAAGGCTCACATTGAGTCATTTTACCACAGACATGAATAATCCTGTCTTTTCTGGTAAATATCCAACATTATCGAGACAAGTATTTATACAAGACCCCTCTCCCCACCAGTCGGCTATTTGTACCCATCATAGAAATTACTGCATTTCGCATTCACTCACCGTTGCATGATTTATGTTTCATTTTGCTGCACCACAGCACTCAGATTTCCATGATGTTATCGGCTCTCGTATTAGATTGAGTTACTGTGTGTGTCGTCTTGGCTGAAAGTAAATTTCATATTAATGTAAAAGTCTTTTTTTTTTTTAGCATCATTAGGTAGTGCTACTTCTGGGTCATGGTCCTTTTTTGCTTTGCATTTTTGCTGTCGTAGATCTAAATTGTCCATAACTCTTTTTACTATAATAATTCAACTTACTTTTTCTGTTATGATACATTACTGTTGTAGAACTGTATTGCCAGCGAATGAGAAGATTTCTGCTTTTTCTAGTAGAAGAAAAAAATCAAAGCACAGAACAGCAGAGTGGGAAATCTTAACAGTACTAACATGTTTACTCACTCTGACTCTGGTTGGACCTGAGATGTCATCTGGTATCAGAGTTACTGCTACACCTGCAAGGTCACTGGAAACACAAAATCCCACTTTTAAATAATACAGCATGTGTGGGCTTGTGAACTGACCACCCAGGGGAAACCCAGAGCAGAAGTGTGTCAGGTTGAAATATGTGTTAAGTTATTCACCCCTAAAACAAGCCACAAAGGGAAGAAGAGAAGGAGGAGGGTGCTAACTCAAATGCAGTCCCTGGGCTCTGTGCAAATATGGGGAGCGATGGGCAGCAGAAAGCATTGGGAGGTCATCCATTTTTCATGATATTCCATAGCAGCAAAGCAAACATCCTTTTTCAAGAGGAAAAAACCACTGAAGATCTTAAGTGCATTATTATTTTCAAGGACACGCTCCATTTTAAATGTGCATTCATGCTTCAAAGATTCTTGTAATGTTAACCAAATGATAAAAACACAAGATTTATCCCAGAATTATTTTATTTTACTGATGTTTTACTTAGCAAAATATTTAATAATTCAGGCTTCATCAATAATTCCTGAGAGATTTATTATTGAGTGAGTGTTTCTGACATGTGCAATGTTACAGTGGAGGAAAAAGGGTGTGGCAGGACAATCGCTGGGTGGGAAAGGTTACTGTCAGAAAAATCAGTTGACTGATGAGGAAGCTGAGATGAACCACACCAAGGTGAAAAGCCTGTCTGAGCAACCCTATGATATGATCTCTTTGTTCATTTTGGGATGACTTTATCCCTATAGTGATGCTAGGTCAGTTAATCTAATCCAGGTTCAAAATCAATCTTGTTATATTTGACACCTCTGATTATGTACTAATATAACATTTCTCATTCCTTTCTGTAACATACCTTCATTTACCTTCACTCGTTTGCCTTTTATTGTCTATGTTCTCCCACTTCTTACACCACCGAGTGAAGTCTTCCCCAAGGTACTCCAACCTGTAGACTTGTCTTTGTCTGCCTGCAACAAAAACAAAAACAGACACAATTACAGCCTCATATCCTGGGTAGTGATGTGGATGGCCTGATGAAATATCCTGTACCCATTAATCTTTCCCCAGGGGGTGCAGGAGACTGGGAGCACTGGGCCAGCCACTGATTAAATGCTCCTAATAGAGGCCATTCATCTCTCCTTGAAATGTTTCAACATGCAACTTAACTACTCCCTGCCTCTTTCTGTGCAAATATTAGTATTTTCATAGAGATGATGAAGTCTTTTTTTGCAGACATGTTAGTGAGCTTCTGCTAGATGATCAATGAATATCTCATGCGTAACTGTGCTACCACAATATCATATATCATAAACAGTCATGCAAGAGGTCAAATGGGACGCGGACAAAATTTACACTAATACTAAGATACTAAGATATTTAGTATCTTGAGTTTTTATAATGCTGGTACTAATTAGATGGTAATTTGATCAGACATTAGGGGTTTGCTTTAAACCAATTGTCACACGTTAATATCTCTCTATCTGTCAATTAAGCAAAACCTACGCAGTATCATTTATGATCTGGATGAAATATTAGGTAACACTAATATCACTTCTTACAAACCAGCCCCCTGGAAACACACTCACACTGAGACTACAAGGTAATGAATATAATGCCATCACTACAAACATGCACTGTACAACCAATAGATTGACCGTGCTAGACACACACTGTTTATATAATATCAGTTACTCAGGCCCAAGGTATAATCATCATAAATTAACATGGTCTAATTACATTTCACCTGCCAAGCTCCATATGGTCCCCAATTCTGAACAAAACAATTAGTGACTGCATCCCAATTAAACAATTATCCAGTGAAACATCAGTAAAACAATTACCTGGTCATATCCTTGCAATGATGTGACAATGCTTACAGACCAGTGTAATGTGCAGGTCAGTGAACAAGAAAACAATCAAATTATGCAGCATAAAAAGGTAACTACATCAGTGTCAGATGTGTTTTTGACAAATAAATTATAGCTACATTCTGTGGTATTTCATCAGTCTATACTTACAGATACAATAATCTCCATTCATACCCCCTGAAATACTGCTTTCATATTTGTAAAATGACATCATTGTAGGCGGGGATCTTAAAAGCAATGATGTTTATACTGAAGGACAGGCAAAAAGGGGATCAAGAGTACTAAAAAGGGCACCTGCTGGGTTGTGATGAAGCTAAATCCTCAGGGACCAAAAATGAGATCATCCAAATCAGAGACAGTGTCAAGCTTTTTAGCTGGAACTATAGTGACCCCTACTGACCACACACTTTTGCTTCTTTAGGGTATGATAAATTCAACACAGCTTTGATGTAGATTATGAATGGCAAGATACCAGCTTGTCATCTCTGTCCTTCTGCTTTACAGTGAAGTCCATAAAGTTGACCACGCCATGGGAATACAGCGGACCTATAACAAAAGTGCCTAATTGTTATCGTGAATGAACAGAAACAAAACTGTAAATAGAGGGGTGAAAACATTGCCAGTGTTGTCTGTGTGGAAAACAGCCTGATCTGACACAGATCAGATGTAATGCAACACTGTTCGACTGTTATGTCTTTAACCCTTGTCTCAGTAACAAGGTTGGGGAAACTGTGAGGAGCAATAGGCCGTAGATCCCTGAGGCCCAGCGGTGATCAGCACAAAAAAGCAGATGGAGGGATGTGTCTGTGCAGTGGCAAAAAGTAACACCCCACCCCCATAGAAAGAACTGGGGGGAGGGGGGATTTATGGATGACCAACTACTGCAGCAAGGTTAACTGAACCAATCTCTGACACTTCATTTTCTCCTCTGTGCCCCTCTCACAGCAGCCAAGACTATCCACCTTTAGTACGCATAATTGAACCCTGCAGTGGACAGCAGGACCTTGCATTCATAATCATGCTCAACACACACGCACACACACAGCCTACTCAACATTAGCTCATTGCTGGCATTTCTAAAAGCCATCTGCAATATTTTGGGAGCTCTAGATATCAGTAAGCAACTGGTAGCACATGTCTCATAAGCTATGATGATGACTGCACACCATATGGCTGAATATTGTTTTCTAGTCAAACTTGTTCAACTGATGTGATAATTGCTCCATGCTATGCAGGAAGTTGAAACATACTGGAAGCTCCACAAGTCTCTATTCTGTGTCCCCACCAGCTGCCCACATTGCAATGACACAAGGTTCATCCATCTTTTATTGGGTTTTGGGGGTGTCCAGAACAGCAGAGCTGGTCTGAGTGTTATAAATTGGGCTGGTGGTCAGAGAGCTACCAGGGTCCTGAGGCTGTGTAGGGCAGATAAAGCTTTATGTACAAGTATTCTGTTTACCCTTTCCTGCTAACACTGCTGAACCAGCGGGTGTAATTTCCTCTAAAAGAGGACTCTGGTAAAGGCCAGTCAGCACGTTCTAAGTGGTTTCAGACAGAGCACAGGGGATATCTTGAATGAAGCACTGCAGTGACTTCTCATGCTGGTGAAGCACAAAGCCATTCTGAGCACATGAAGTGTAAAATGTTAGATATAGAGAGATCCATTTGGCAAACACACAAGTCTACCATAATCAACCTAAGGTGTGTACTGTACCATTGATGGATATATCTGCTGAGGTTCCCTCACATATGTGGGTGACTATTTTGTGGCAGAATCCTCATACCATAGTCAGATGAGAGGAAAGTGTGACTCTCCACCTGGGGCTCACACATCAAGGGCACAAGATTAGGAAGGAGGTGACTCACCCTAAAACTGTAGGACACAAATATTACTCATCAACACTGAGAAAGTCCTGGCTTGAGAAAACTCCAGTTTCTTCATACTGTCCCTCTAGGAAAGATATGAAAGATTTCTGTATCCTGTAGTTAACTGTAAATGTAATTATAATGTAAATAAAATCCAACACACAGCTTACCCTCAACAGAAAGCACTCCTCCTTTTAAGTTGCTATGGGAAATTGGGTCTGTGGTGCCATCTGGTGTCAGCATCAGCTTAGGGCAGTCGGGAAAGTTATTAATTGATGGTGGGATTCTACTCTCTTCTTGTTCATCCTCCCTGTTTTGGTTCTCTCCATCAGTGAGAAGTAAATGGGTCCTCTGCAAAGTCAAGGTGCTCTCATAAACATGATGATAGCATTGTCTCAACAGTGGCAAAAAAAGGAGGTTGATGTAGAGGAGGAGATAGAGCTCGACCCACAGTAGAGCTGGGTAGATGTAAATGTGCTCTGGTGTTCAGGACATGAACAAGCCAAAGGGTTTTTATTTTTTTAAAAAGCGCATATCTACTTGTCATTATTAGCAAGGATGCTGAAAATGAATGCTGTTCCTTCCAATCACATTAGAATAAAGGACATATAGAAATCATCTGGTATGTTCTCTGAGCCACTGAGTATATGTTAACATACCTGTTTTCCATATGCCACATCTACTGCAGTTCAACACTTCTGAACCTGATATAGTTTGTCAGGCACTGGACAGTGTAGTTCTGTTAAAACCGGAACATATTCTTTAATACAATTATTTTATTTTACCCTGATATTTTATACTATTACCCGGTCATGCCCTGGAACTTCAAAAACAATTTCAAACAAAATCATTGCCAAATTCAGTTTGTATTTATTAATGAAAAGGCATCAGAGGAAGCACTTGGGTACTACGTTTAGCTGGAGGCCAATATGAGGTTGGAGATCTATTCTGAGATGACCCAGTCCACATTGTCTCGCCAGCTTTTGTTTTCCAAATCTTTCTTGAATGCCATGAAAGTACATGGGATATTAATTTCAGGTGGGAGGAACTAATACGAGGTTGCAGCTCAGTTCTGATATGTCACACTCCCTCATTTTCAGAGGTGACTTTTGTTTTATGAACTTGTCATTAAAATGAACAACCAGACCTGCAAAGGCACATGGGGTCATATTTTTGGCTGCAGGACACCAATGGAACACCCAGCCTAAGATGCCTCCAATTACATTTTGTATATATGTGTCTATTTCCAGCTGTGGGAATCCAGCCATTTTGGAGTCTAGGCCACAAACAGACAGGCAGGAAATGGTCTATATTTATATAGATATTCTCAGCTTTGCCTTTTTTCATCACAGAGAACTGTGATCTTATAATATCAATCCAATTTACAGTAGCTCCTTCATGGTGAGGAAGATTCAGAAACAAAAGCTGCACAATGTGCTCTACAAAGATGTTGTTGCTGTATGTGAATGGATACTATTGCCTGGAGTGGCATATTGTCAGTACAGGGCACCAGCACAAGCTGGTGTAACTGTAATTTCCTATGCAAATGCTCCTGATGTACATTCAGCCAGCACTTGGCCTTTGTATCCAACACGATGTTTGTCCCTCTAACCTAAGACTGTTGGGTCAACACAGGGACAAAGGAGCTCATGTGGCAGGATAAAGGTCTCACTGCTAAGAAATACTGCTGATAGCTAAGGTTCGTTACAGCAAAATAAAACAAATAGTTATTAAGAAAACATCAATTACAGTAATAAACATATAATTGAGGTGTTTTAACCATAGCTAATGTAATGTACTTAAGTTATCTGTGAGTGAGTGGTTAAATACATTATATACCTAACCCTAGAAAATTTCTTGTTGCCATGTTTCCAAATTAAATCATCAGTATGTGCAAGAACAGATTAAATTGTGAATTTGGTGGTCATCTGAGGAACTGCCATAGAAATAATTGGAACATTTATGGCATTCTCAGTACTCACATGGGGAAGGGGTGTTGTTATCCGCTGTACTCTAGACGAGTTTAACTTCACTCGTGGTCTGTGCGGCAGTGAGTGTGTTTTCAGTCTGCCTACAGTTACGTTCTTTTCTTACACAAGCTGCTTTTGTACATGTTAATCCACTCAGTTAACATTTTGTTGGCTGATTTGCAGTTTGGCTGTGAGTGCATGTTTATGTTAAAGTGAAAGTTAACAGAAAGAAATCAGAAAAAATGAGACCAACAGGAGTGTCAAGGTGCAGGAGGTGAAAACAGAACCACCCTGCTGTCTACAGCTTGAACCTTTAAGGATTTCTTTTTAACTAATTTTGCTTGACTGAAAATGATGGCATGAATGATTACATGCACTGTTTAAGGACAGGCAGATTTGTGTAGGTGCCAGAAGGTGGGTGCAAATCCCTTGCAAGGCCCAGGGCTGATTAATGATTAAAAGAGATTAGGAGGAGGGTCAGGATTTGGTTACTAGTGTCACTCTGATGCTGCTCCATACGATCTGTGTCACTACAGTATCACAGACTCTCTCTGGACTAAATCTGAGGATGAAAGCATGAAAAGACATAAAAACATAAAACAAGAGGATAATAATGTTGTTTTTTTAAGAGAATGCTAACCAAGGTAAGTAACTTCTAGGAATTTTTTGTGTGCCAATTATTTCTTACATTTTTTTTAGGGGTCTTTGCCAGGGCAGAAATACCAGGACGACTGCATTAAAAGCAAATTATGTTGTTGTTTTTTTTTTTGTTTTTTTTTTATCAAACTGCATCTTCCTTTTTCAGTTTGTCCCAGGTGTAAATTGTCTTTTGTTTGCATACAAGATATCGTGTGTCATTTAATTTTGTCTTAACCATGTTTATCCTTTTTCTAGGTTGTGCTGTTATGTGAGAAATCACTTCACTTTCACAGACATTTCTTTCATATCCTCACCTCAGTAATCTCAGAGTTGCAGGCATCTACAGCAGAACTATAATGCAGCGTCCACACAATATTGATCATGGCTACAATGCTAAGCTGCTTATGAGACGATCTGCAGAGAACTGTTTAACCATTCCCCCTCCTCTTGGTCCTCCACATCCCCCAGTGGATAACCTGTTACTCTCCCATGCTCTACCTGTGCCCCACCTTGAATAATCCCCAGCATCCAAACAAAAAACTGAGACAAATAAACAATGGCGGTCTTGAAAGTGAAGTTCACTAAGACCAAAAGGGACAAGCTGGCCCAGGTGCTGTGGATCTTAAATTGGATCTCAGTGGTGACAGGAATCATCCTGTTCAGCTTGGGGCTCTTCCTTAAGGTGGAGATCAACAAGCGAGGAGAACTGATGGCTGAGAGGGACATCCAGTATGTGCCCAACATGCTGATTGCTGTGGGGCTCATCGCCTGTGCCATCAACTTCCTGGGTGGGAAAATCTGCTACGACTGTGTGGACTCCACCAAGTTCTTGCGCTGGAAGCTGATTATGCTGCCCTACATCATATGTACTTTCTTCTTCACTTTCTGTGTGCTTGTGGGTGCCCTGATGTGTTATACCATGCATGGGGAGTTGGAGGAGTCTCTGAACCTTGGGCTGGCACAGGCCATAAAGTTCTACAAAGACACAGACATGCCAGGAAGATGTTTCCTCAAGCGCACTGTGGACATGCTGCAGATAGAGTTCCAATGCTGTGGCAACAATGGCTATAAAGACTGGTTTCAAATCCAGTGGATCAGCAACCGATATCTGGATATGTCACATAAAGAGGTTTTGGAGTAAGTACAAACTGCAAAATGATGAATTAGGAAATGTATCATTCTGCAATTCATGATTAGTTTTTTTCCAAAAATTGAATGGTGTTCTCAATGGATCATAGAGTGACTTGCAAAACATAGGACAACAATCCTATATACATACCTATCCACATATAGATATTGCAAGTCACCCTATGATCCACTGAGAGCACCATTTGATTTTTTTCCTTATACATAAAGGGAAGACAAATATTAATTTGTGTTAGGTCAATGTTAAAATTCAGACCCAAACACACACTGAAGCACCAAAAGCATAAACACAGTTTATGAACCTCTCCCTCTTTTATCTTGTCTCTAGTCGATTTAGAAGTAATGTGGAAGGGAAGTACCTGATGGATGGGGTCCCCTTCAGTTGCTGCAACTTTAACTCCCCCAGGCCGTGTATCCAAAAGCAAATCACAAACAACTCTGCCCACTTTAACTATGAGCACCAGACAGAGGAGCAAAACCTGTGGATGAAAGGCTGCCGCCAGTCACTGCTGGAGTACTACACAAACATCATGCAGTACATTGGCTTCACAGTTCTTATCATCTGGCTGTTTGAGGTGAGGAAACATAAGCTTCATGTCAGCTTGGGGCAAGGCTCTATATGAGTGTAGTAGAACCTACATCTGAACTATATAAGACATAAAATTGCAGTATACCTTATTGAGGGCAAAATTCGAATTCATCTTTCATATGCTGATTACAGTTCATCATTTTGTGTATTCTTCCAAGTAATGTGGGTCATTGTGTCTTGTTTCAGCTATCAGTGTTGACAGGAGTTCGTTATCTGCAGACCTCCCTAGAAAATGTGCTGAGACAGGGGGACCCCAACTCTGATTCTGAGGGCTGGCTGCTTGAGAACAGCTTCATAGAAACGGCTCGCACCAATCTGAACATCATCAAGAGTCTTGGCAAGAGCAACCAGATAGACACAGCCAACAATGGAGATCCCAACATTAATGTTCCCGTTTCCTCCACCTCCAAAGCACACTATGGGCCGGACAATGTGCCACCAAAGCAAATATCGGATATCAGCTGACCGTTCTCAGTCCTCAGTGAATACCATCACTGGAGGCCAGTATGGACCATCATCTGAACATCTTCAAAATGAGCATGCTGTCAAATCAAAAACTACCACAGGGAAATACCTTTACAAAGGTGTGGGAAATGTAACACAATGTACAGTATGGTTATTCCCTCGAGGGTGTGCCATTTTGACATTTTCAGTCAAACCTTTTCCATACATGTGCTCCTTTTTTGCTGATGTAAGCACCATAAATACCTATATAAACATTTTATATTTATTTGTACACTAATCTCTTTACAAATGAAAGTTGGCTGTCCAAAGCAGTTTCAGACACATCTGTCTGGAACAAAATAAACTTACATTATTGTTAAACAAAGAAATTTAGTGACGTGGGTCAGAAGTTCTAGCACCTGATTTTGTACAGTCAAACAAACCTTTAGATATATTATATGAAGAGTGTGTTGGGTCATCAAGACACCTGGTTATTCAGCCCTGTAAGACCCGGAACTGCATAATGCTTAATTTTAGATTAGTTCTGGGTGTTTAGAATATTAGTAACATTTTTTAATCTTTTCTGTGCATTTTCAGAGAGTTTAAATTACTAACAAATGTATTTCAAATGTTTTAGAGAACAAAATTATAAGGGTAGTTAACTATGTAGTATGCACATTCTGTTACTGCTTTCATATTAAAGCACATACCCAGGCACAAAACATGTAACTTATATTTTCTACAATTCAAAAGAGATAAATCCTGTGCTGGAGCTTCTGTTATGCTTTCTAATATCACAAATTGCACTATTGTGCTGGTATTGAGTCAGGGCACACGAACAGTCCATCTTTTGGTAGGCTATTATCTTTATTTTCGCAGCCTGGAAGCCATGCAGTTATGCCAAACAACAAATAGGAAGAAAGGCTATATTCATGTTTTTCTGAAAAAAAATGAAATAATGGAAAGGGTTTATGATATCCAACCACCTTTTTTCAATAAAATGTATGTCTTTCTTAAATAGAACATTCCAGTTTTTTGTTGTTTTTTTTTACTCAAATTTGAGTTAAGTGAATAAACACCATACGTTTTTCTCTGTGGTCCCTTCAATAAGTTTTAATGTTTAAGCAAACAGTAAATATCTAATCAGTTTGCCTAATATGGTTAATTCACTTACCAATTTGTAAGGTTACTAAGAACTTAAACATCAAAATATAGCTGAAAATATTCAAGATGTGTGGAGATCATGGAAGCAGGTTCCTGTTTACTTCTCTTAGAATACTTTTTTTTTTATATAACATTGAAAATAATGTATATTCTATACATTTTAACCAACCTATGTGTCTATATATGAGTAAAAGTGGAATTAATATATGGCTTTATCATTTGGACCATCTATACAGGCAAAACATAGGAAAAAGCATGTGTGATCATGGCCAAACATTTCCAAACAAATGCATCTTCCAAAAAGCATAATTCAGCATAATAACTTAGACAATGAACTTCTAAAACAGACCAAAAAAAAGCATTACTGATGAAAGAAATAAATCATACATAAAGTGATAACAGAAACACGTCACTGTATATCTGATGTTGGTCTTTATTTGAATGAGCCTTTTTTGCAAATAACCATACTCTAGGAGCAACTCATTCTCACAACAGAGAGTCAAATTAAAATAAGGCGACTTGGGTTTGCACATTATCCATCACCCTCCATTATTCTTCCTCCTCGACTGTCCCAACTTTTTCGAAACCAGCAGGGAGGGATCAGCTGCTCAGGCCTCCTCAGATTATTAAGGGGTTGTTTGCTTTGCGGAACAAGTCATCACAACATCTGCCACTCAAAGGCAAACATGACATTGACAACCTCCAGGCTGCGAGCGATTTCTTCCAGGATGCAGTGCTGCTGCCACAGCTGGTTCAGCTTCCTGTAGCGTTCTGGGCAAAGATGTAATGGATTTCCCCTCCTACAAAGGAAAACACAGGTTTGTTTGAATTAAGGCTTTATCCAAGAGTTTACAAAAGAACGGCATCTACTCCATGACCATGATTATGTGCCTAACTTTACTTTACAGGCGGATTAGTTTATTTTATATTTTTATTTGCTGTAAGTTCAGACGTTTGTCAATCCTTACAATGCTTCATATTTTATAAAATCATTTTATGTTTTGTGTGTTAAAGCAACTAATTGAGAACACAATTCAGCACCTGCAAAAGAACCTTATGGACATTCTTACCCAAGGTGAGGATCGGTCTCCCCATAATCATCCAGGTAAGGAGCGGGGTATGTGCTGCCTCGAGTCTTACCAGCCAACAATACAATTTCACACTCTCTTATCCTGTTAAAATAAATTAAAACTTCATGTATATGGCACATTTCATGGAATAATTAAAAAAAAGAGAGAATTCAAACGCAAAACCTGAAAGTATAAAAATATATATTGTGCCACCTGAGGAACATGCCCACGCCAGCACCACAGATAGCAGCATGAGCAGTGCAAGCTCCCACATCGTCCCCATCCAGCTGGCTGAGACAGCAGGAGCTCTGAGAGCACAACATGGCCCCACAGAAAAGGCAAAGTGTCGGGTGCTTCCGCTCATCATTTGTAGACTTGGGACACCTGAGGACAAAGAGAGTTGAACATCTACAGCAAATGTTCCACCAAGAGAAGGTAACTGACATCTCACTTAAATTTCCCACTCACTGAAAATGACTGGCTTGATTGAGTAGAGCACTGTAATCCTCAGGAAGATCAATTAAACGATTCCTTTTCCTGGGGTAGCTGGAGAAAAAGTTAATGTCGAATTCAGGAAGATGTTTTAATTAAAAAATGTAAATGGTACAGAATTGAAAGAAAATCTACCTGACTATATGGGTTTTGCCTTTCAAGGCTTTGGTTATAGCTAGGTTCCCACAATACCTGCAGAAAAAAAGACATTGTCATAGAACTGGTCGCCTCATCAGCACATACCAAAAAATAAAAGAAAGAAATAAATAAATGACTTTGAGCTTTTGACTTTTAACAACCTACTTCTGCAGCAGTGGAGTAACTGTGTCTCTGTGCTCCTCGAAGAGCTGGAACACGTTAGAGGGTAGTGCCAAGTAACTGCATAGTGCCTCCATCTGCCCTTGGGTGGTAACTGTAACAGATCAAAACATCAATCTGGCTTCATGAATAATCACATAATATACATTATGACATAATACTTCAGTTTGACCTACCAGAAGTACTAAATAGTTCCTCTGGAGGATGCACTCCTGTAAGGCAGTTGAAAAATAAAGCAGCACATCGCAGGAAAGGTTCAATTCCTCTCTTCACTCTTTCTGCCACAGAACTGCCGGTCACATCTGGAATAAACCTGATTTTCAAGCCACAGAACAATAGATCAAACAAGGTAAAACCAGTAAACATTACCATATACAGTTGTAAAAATGTTAGTTCTGTGGCCTTAAGAATACTATTTATATAATGTATATAGAGAAAGGTATAGAGAGACAGAGAGAGTTCATGGTTGACTCAGTGACTGAAAAGGCGCCTGTGGCTGCAAAACCATCAATTTCTGCTGAAATGCCATGTTTGGTCAAATATGGCGCTTGGCATTAACGCCAAACAACTGCACTTTGGTCTCATCTGTCCTCAGGACATTTTTCCAGAAGTCTTGTGGCTTGTTCAGATACAGTTTTGTGAACCTCGGTCATGTTTTTGTTTTCCTTTTAGACAGGAGCAGCTTTCTCATGGCAACCCTTCCAAACAAATTGTATTTGTTCTTCTTGTATTTGTAGTTTTGAACAAGTCATAGACAGCACAGTTAAAAGACGACTGAGGTTTGTATTATATAAAATATAGCGCTTGGAGTTTAGTTTTTTGTTGTTTTTTTTTATACTTCTTTAAGCACTGCACAGTGTGGCCTTGGATTGAATGTGCTGAAACATCCACTGCGAAGACAACTATCTTGAATGCTTTCCACTTGTGAATAATTTTTGTCACTGCATAACGCTGAACACCAAATTGTTTAGAAATGGCTTTGTTTCCATTAGGGTGAGGTCAGTTCCTGTCAACTTTGATTGTGAAGGAGGCTAATAAAACAACATAAATAACATTTCAATCTCCTGCATCACCAGACTTTCTCCAAACATAGTGAAAATAAAATGAAATGAAATGAAAATTAATTGTTATAGGAAAAAGCTGACATGCAAATAGGGGTGGGATATCAACTTAAAACTACATCATGATATTGTATAATATTTTTGCAGTAACCATATAAGTCACAATATGTCTTATATACTACATATAATACATAATACATGTAATAGTACATTTCAACACTATTTTTTCAATCACATCAGCATTTTATCTTTAGAGCTGAGCAAACAGAATCTGTGAAAAAAACCTATGTATTGTACCAAATAATAATACTAGCTACCTGGGTAAAACCTAAATACCTGAGTAGCTAAAAAAATAAAATATTTTAGTATCGGTGATCAATTTTTTTTACCACTTGTCTGAATCTGTCCTTGTCAACAGCTTGGCTATGCCTTCTGCTGTGATTATTGTATTTGTAGGCTAATGAGATTTTCACAATATATCAGGGATGATACTGCTGGATGTGTGACGTGTGAATTCCACTATAAAAAGTACAGACTTAACAATGGCAATGGTTTATAAATGTTTACCACCATATTAATAAACAATAATTGAAATTAAATTCCACAAGTAACAGGATGATGAGAACCTTCCAGTGTGTTGTGCCACTTTAGTGTACAGTTCTGCTGCTGCTTTCGCCTCATATGTCTCCTCTCCAGCAGCCACTGCAGGGAAGTCTATGCAGAAAAAACATCATTGTTTAATCATTATTCAGGAAATGGTAAATATGAGTACTAATACACTAGTTTTAAAGTTTGTGTTTTGGGTACCTGTAGAAGAGAGGAGAACCTGCAGCATATGAGCCATTGTGACCAGGTGCAATATATAAAGGTGGTTGTAGGCAGAGCTGACAGCAGACGGCTCCAAGTCCACTGCCTCCTCTTGATACAGTGAAGGTACCGACAACACCAACCCCACCTGACAAAACACACACACCATTTTAATCACATGTATATCATAATAAAACATTTCATCATAAATTTTCTTTCTAGAGAATGTACTAGAGAATGGATGCTATATACAAGTAAGTGTCATGGGGTTAAATGAACATATCATTATTGTTTCAATTAACAAAACATTTTTATATAATAATTGATGATGTTGCAGTTATGTTAAGACAAAGAAAATTAAAAGAAGAAAGGAAAACTGATCCCTTTAGGCGAGACCCACCAGAAGATGAACAAAGTCCACTTCCAGAAGAGAAGGAGTGTTTTGTCTGCTCATGACTGGTAGCAAGACTGGGAGGAGACAGCAAGGACAGTTTTAAAGGATTAACCATATAAACAAATATTATGTATTGAGTATGTTTAGATGGACAACTTACCCCCAAACAGGTCTGTGAAGTGCCTCTGAATGACAGCCTGAGCGCTCTTAAGTCTCTGGGAAGCTGAAAACTGAACTATTGCCTTCAGACCTTCGAGCTAAAATAGAGAAGGATTTTCAAAACAGTATCTAACAACATGAAACCCAAAATATACATTCTATGTGACAGTAATTTGTTAGTCAATATGTGGTAACCTGTCTGTTTTGTAAGGACCCAAACAGCGGCTTGTCCTCCTCCTGCAATATATTTTCTGTGTAGACATACAAATAGTAATATTCAGAAAATTACAGAAAGGTGAGGAGACAGAAAGATGCCAAAATATTAGAATCTACCTATGGCCTGAATAGTGTAGGCACATGTGTTCCAAGCCATGAGGGGCACACGTGGGCACAGCTCATTGGGTGCAGTCTGAAGTCCCACCCTGTGGACAGTGGTAGCGCAGACAACCAGCATCTCCATTATGCTGTCCGAGAACTTTCTCCTGAAAACAATAAGAAGCAAAGAATTCATAATGCTGCACCACAACAAAGATAAATATTTGACTGATTCTGAAACAGCTGATAGTTTTACTCACGGTTCTTGTACTCCATAACTGAGAATGGATCTAAACTCTGGCTGGCCCTCTCCACACAGTCCCATGTCCCCATCATTACCACTACTACTGCCTTCTGTGTCGCACAGAAAGAGACAGACAATTATCAAATAGCTCATGTCACATCATCAGTGGAGTGTCACACATCACAAACAATGACACTTTAACAACATGAATGAGCCACTATCGAAGTAGTACTGATTGATAGCCAAATTGCTGAGCAGCAAATAAAAGCATTTATCTCTGTATAACAATATCATGAAACAGCTGCTTGCAGAGGCATATGAAGGCTGTTTCTCAAGCCAGTACGTTGCAAATTAAAAGTTTTTCTATGGTTGCTTTACAGTAAATATACTGTACGTCAAGTACAGACAATCACAACAAAGCTGTTCTACATCTATATGTCTATATTTGTAATAGTTTCAGTGGTAGATGATCACTTTTTCAAAACACACAGTAAGATAAATATCTGATGCTCTATAGATTCTATACGAAGCAGCACATTTCCTCAAGCCATTGGTCTTCACCCATCTAAAGAGATGCAATTAAACTCAGTATCTTTTCTTACCAATATCCTGAGTGACCGACTTCAGCCCTTTAATCCTGGCACAGAGGATCTGAATCCAGCGAGGCAGACTCAAATGCTGTCCAATTATCTCTGCATTTTCACTGCACATAGGAGACAAATATTTGATAAATTTCTAACCATTTGCATATCCACTGAGTTGAAGAGGCTGGACTGGACTTACTAGTTAAACACTACTGAATCCAGCGGGATAAGTGGAACAACAGTATTGCACAGAGACTTGCACAGGGGACACAGGTACTCCCCATTCTCTAGGTCAATGATAAGCTCAGCGTGGAGCCGATTCCTGGTGGAATTCTGGACTGCCTCAAAATATCTGAAAAATACAGACAATAACAGATGTCTATTGTGCCTTCGAGTATACTATAGATAGTGTAAGAGGACTACTAATAATATATAATTGGCCAAATTAGTGCCTGTAATTACTCACTTCTGCCAACATGTGGCATGCATGACATGTCCACAGCTTCCAGTGTGAGTCCCCACTGCCATTTCAGGAGGCATAAACAGGGGATATGTTGTCTCTGTCCCTTTAAGGCATAGACACAATAAACATATGAGTCAGATGATCACAAGTTACATGAACGGTTACATGAAAACTTCACCAAATGAAAACTGACCATCTTCCCTGTTGGTTGGTATCTTTCCTCTGCACTGTGTCAGCACTGTAGACCTCTGGACACATGCAGTCAGTACCATGGCTGGAGCCTGAGTCACTAATTCCTGCTCCTCCTGGCAAAGAATGCAGGTCAGCACCTCCTTCTCAGCCGGGGTGGATCCTCGGTGGGGCCCAACAGCTACACGCAGCTCCCTCTGCTCCATGGCACAACTAGAGGAATAAATAACCCAAATAAGAATGGATTTCACTTGAAGTCATGGAAAAAATACATCTGTGGTATTTTTGATACAGCTGGGCTCACCCATCAGTGCATGTAACAGGTTCTCCCTGTGATCCACTCTCTGGCATATTGTCGTATAGCATCTTGTTTGACTCAATGAAGTTCTTCTGCATTGCTGACATTTGGGCCATAATCTTCTGCCGGTGGAGCTTGGCAGCTTCTGCCTTCCTTTTTCGTTCAGCTTTCTCTTTGTCCTGAGCACTCTGAACAATAAAATACGATCCGAAAATAACATTTCTAGATAAACAATGCAGGAATGTTTCTGCTCATGACAGGTCTTTGCTTTTGATAAACGTTTCATAATTATCATTCATTGGTTTTTTTCACCTCCTCTGGCTTGGTGGTTTCCATGCTCATGGATGCTGTTGGACTAGACTTCTCCCTCAGGCACTTAACAACCTCAAACATCTAGGAGAAGAAAACATATATTTTTTTTTTTTTTTTTTAAATCATTTATGATATCAGGTTTACTTAACTATTGTTCTGACTCTATAGCTTACCTGTAGAACCCATTTGACCATGTCTTTTTGAGCTTCCAGGGAAGGAAGAGCTTTAATCTTGGACAACAAGAGGAATACTGACTTGCTATGTTCGGAACCAATTCCTTGTAGAGCAGAAGAGACATTTATGGTGCAAAGAAAAGAGACCAAACAAGCACATCCTGAGAAGGAAGTAATTCAAAAGAAACAACAACAGTGACTGTATTTTACTCACTGCGAGCCTTTAGGCTGAAATCAAAGGTCACTTCTTCCACGATGCTATCTTCAAGTTGAGTTTTCTCTTCAAGCAATGCCTGACCAATCAGGTGCAGAGTCTGTGAAGTAAAGGATGTATTACTATACATTGTTTTATAAAAAAAGTGTTAAGGCAGAGCAGGTAAAAAATGAAATGCATACCCGCTGGACCATGGCTTCCGTCCAATGAGTTGACTGATCTTCCGCAGCTCTCTGAAGGATGCGTCTCAAGACATGGACCATAATGTCACAGCACAGCAGACGTACTATGTTTGAGAAAGCTGGGCAGAATGCTGGGGGAACTGGTGGACGAAGAGCTGAGCAAAAATCACAAACAGAGTAAATGTTATTAAGGCCAATTGCTTATTAGTCAAATCACAGTGCAGCTCAAAGATGCTCACCTTTATCATTTCCCTCCTGTGCCCTCCTCTTCTTCTGAGACTCTTCTGCCTATAACATGTAAAAAGTTTGTACTGAAAGACTGAACTTAAAGGGACCAAGAGAAATTTTGGTCAATTAGGTCAATATGTAAAGCAGGTGTTTTGTTACCTTGCTATGCTGGGATCTTGAATAATGGTAAAAGAAAGGGTTGAATTCTACCAGCCGCTCTTTTTTTACTTCATATAATCCATGTCCTGATACTCCTGGTTTTCTAAAAACACAGACAGAATAGACACGTGTAAACCTTT
>OMLM01005978.1:92013-116462 GCA_900302695.1 Helostoma temminkii | reverse complement strand
ACGTGTAAACCTTTGAAAAAAAAAAAATGTTCAAAATTAAAACTCACAATACGTTTTACAGTTTTTACATACTTGAAAGTGGCGACTTTGGCAATTACTGACTCCAAGCCTGTTTCATGGCTTTCCTACAAGGAAAACATTTGCAAAGTATATGTAATTGTTTTTCTCTATTGAGGATTAATTATATGTATAATCTATAATATCTATAATGTATCTGTAATGTAGAGATGTGTTACATGTCTTACATTCTCTGGGAGGCCTTTAACCAGGCTACTGTGAGCCATTGGCTCAATGCACAGCAGGTGGACAACCTCCCGCATGGTCACATCCTCTTTTGTCACCTGGCTGATCCCAGGGACGTAGCGTTCACCTGAATACACAACACTGGTCAGATACTGCACAATCATTCATGTTCATTTACTAGCTTAGTTTCATCTGTAGAATGTGACACCACACCAATGATGACGATAAGGAGGTAGAGCATCTCTTCTGTCAAGCGATTCCACTGTACCAATTCATCCTGTGAACATATTATTGTATTAAATTGATGAGCAGCAAGAATTTGGTTGTTTTCTTGTGTGATGATTGATTATTGGTGGCATACCTGGTCTTTGCTTGAACAGCTTCCATTAAAATAATCAAAAAGCTCAAATCTCAACAAGATCAGCATGAGGAAGTGGTTGGGGTCCATTTTGGAAGCAGCTATCTGTAAAAAAAAAAATTGACGGGTCATTTGTCACAGTGTAAATATAAAATTTACATGATAAAAACATGAGCTCAATTTTGTCCGACTGTCACCAACCTGAAGCATTAGAATGTCCTTATCATACATCTCATCCCTGCATTTTACATCCTGATAGTAGTAGACCTGATCAAATCAAAAACAATTCATTTACTTTGGATTTATTCATTGGAGAAATAACAGCCTTGAACATCCACACATGCATACCTGGCTCACTAAGGATAGCCCGTTTCTCCGCCACATTTCGGCTGAGACTTGTGCAGCCAGCACTACACAGCGCAGAGGATGCTCTGCCAGCTGGGTGTAGTTATAGGCCTCCTGCAATAGACGGTGAAAAACGTTATTCTCTGATGCCAGCAGAGGCAACTATGACTATTCACCAATAAGCTACCAACAGCAGAGCTTACTAAACATAAACTGTAGACTTCAACAATACTTTTCTCTTACTTACTGGATGATCCAGATGCTCAATAATCCCTGTTCGACACAGAAGTACATACAGGCCTAGGGATCATAATTGACAGAGAGATAAGTTCACAATTTACAAACAAAGACAATAAATTTAAATTAAATAAATGTAATTCAAATTAAAATGACTGACAGTACAATATTAGTTCTCATACCAGCGAGTAGCCTGGAGATTGGTAAATGTATGCTGACAGGCTCTTGTGACACTTTGTATGGACGAACATTGAGGATGTGCTTGCACATGTAGTAGTCAGTGGGCTCCCTATGGAACGGCTGGTTATTGCACGCCATCACAGCTTTGTGACACTCTTTAAATGCAAGAAGCAAAATCTCATCCTGAGGAAGCAGGCATAAGCAATTATTAAGTACAGCAACATCTTATTTGTGAGCTATTCCTCTCATTCTTAACATCAATAGTGTGATGACAAATTAAGTCAATCATAACTTACATCAGAGGAACACCAGTCCTGAAACATAGCAAAAATGTGACGGAGCTGAATCTGTAGAGAAAAGCCAGCTTCCCATTCTGGCTCTACTGCAATGTGCTGACCAAACTGGCGCTTCACTTCCTCCATACCCTGATAAGAAAGTGAAATCATTTAGAAACCTGTTTGTCAAGTTACCACAACATGATGCAACAACCCTTTCATTCAATAACATCAAAGAATAAACCAGGGTAAAAATAAATATTACCTGCATGCATTTGAGAAGTCCTAAAAAGACTCTGAAGCCCTCTAGGAACTGTCCCCGCAGCTCTTCCGTCCATATTGAGGGTTTACTGATCAGAATATATCTGAACGACACAAGCTACATTTTAGAGAGCAAAAAAGTGAACAAAAACTTTTGTTAAATTTGTTGCCTGTTTAATCACCTCAGGTCATGGAAGATGACCTGGACGCGTGAGAACTTGTCTGAGTTGTAGCCCAGGAAGACGAAACGATTGTTATCATCCAGGTGTTCACGGAGCAAATCCATGACAGTATCTACTATCACCTTGATGACATTGCACTCTTCAATCAGCTGTCTGGCCTATAGGAGGAAAGTGAGGGAAGTTACTACACATACTATTTTTATAAATAGGTATAAATATTAAATATACCATACTTACACCATCAATTCTGTTACAGGAAACTTACCAACGTAGGTACAGTGAAGATCTGAACAGACAGAGCAGTAATGGATATACTCCTCTCATGGTCATCATTGATGAAATCATTCTGCAGCTGCTTGTAGTGCTGAAAAGACAAAATGGATTAAATTTTTGAATAAAAACAGAAATAACTGGCAAAAAATAAAATACTCCTTTTTTACCTTTGTAAACTCTATTGCAAAAAGCCTCTTCAATTCAGTGTCCATTAGCATGCTACAGAAAATCAGCTCATGTACTATCTTGCGAGCTCCTTTGGGGAAAACAAAAAAACTTGTCAGTGGCAAAGACACAAAAAAAGATTAAGCTACTAATCGGTATAAAAATTAACTTGCCTTTGTACATCCTGGCATCATGCAGCATGAGTCTGCTGATGAGGCACGGGCGGCCTTTGTCTGTGCTTGGCTCTAATGCCACCTGGCAGAAGGCCTGCCTGAAACCAACTGCACAAGAAACACATGAACTCACGGTCACAGGACATACAACTGTATGTATAAGCAATCATGTGTAGATATACTTGACTGGTAGTTTATTAAGTTAACTAAAACAGTGTAATGTAACAGTTGTGCAAGAAATCCTGTGTTCACAAAGGTGACAGTGTTCAGTGGTTTTGTTCATTAACTAATAATACAGCACTGCAGTACAAATCAGTAGCACCACATTATCACAACACTAACACAATGCCAAAATCTATAAAAACAGTGTTAACGCGAACATTATCATCTTTGTGAAAGAGCAATTATTGCAGAACTGTTGTAGTTACATACGTTTTATCTAATAAATATATGTACTGTTGTGGCTTTGTGTATATGTATATGTGTATATGTATATAAATGGCAGCACCTGAGTAACTTATGATCTTTTGGAACCAGGAGCCAAGGCGCAGAGCAAAAGTCTGATGAGCCATTACTACTGCATCAAGGATCTCCACGCGTAGTGGCTGCAGTGAAATGTGCTCAGAGTTGGACTGCAACACAGCAGTGGAAGCGTTACAGGTCAGTGAGTCATGCAAAACTGAACTATAGTGTTAACAAGATCAAGGCTAGAAATCTTTCTCAATTTCTAAATGACTGTCTAAATTAGATGCAAAGTAAATATCTGGTATTTACCCTGATGAGATCTTTTACTTGCTGGCATGAATTAAGCGGTCCTCTCTTTACTGCACGCCGACCCTGTCCATCATTTAACAGTAATTACTACAATTGATATAAAGAAGGCAATTATATAATACAGTATGATTCAAATTAAGTAAAATGTACCTCCTTGTCAATAAGTGCTGTGTGTGTCTGTGCTTCACTGTGATCACAGTTAACAGACCGCTGCAGGGTGTAGATCACGTGTTCGTACGAGTGGTGCTCATCATTGTACAGTACGCAGTAGTATGCACTCTCTTTTTGTCTGAATGGGTTAAGAAACACACAGTGATGGGTAAATTAAGTGCCTTTTATTTACATTTGTGTTTGATCAATAAATACATAAATAAATCATACCGGGGTTCAAGTTCAGCTGGTAGTTTAAAGTTCTCCTCCCAAACCAAGAAATCAGTGACGTAGTGTAGCAGTATCCGGAACAGCTTCTCAGCTCGTTCGTATAGCTCAGGCTCCAGCACACACTCATCCTGCACACAAATCACACATTTTTCAATCACAATCTGCAAGATGTTTGCTCCACAAGTATATGAAATAATGTTTTTGACCTTTACACATACTGAACCCAGAGTGATTTAATAAATGTCTCTACAAGTGACATTTCTGAAAGTTTCTAGAGCTGCTTTCACAAATGCACTCTAGACTATCTCCAGGTCCACTTGTTACTTGGAGATGCACTTTCACACATGCAGCACCCACCTGAACATACCCTGTTTGAAATTCATGACATGTGTGCGATATATATCATCTAAGATAATATCGTCATTGTTATTCTAACGATGTGCCAGCTGTCATTATCAAGTATGTCACTCACTTTAACAAAAAGTAAAAAAGGACATCAGTAACGTGCTGTCATGCAGTTGCGCATGCGCATTGAGTGCCTGCAGTTTCATACTCTTGTGGCTAAACCAACATGTCCAAAGTCAAAAATGAATGAGCAAATAACGCCAGGGGACAAAAAAAAAAAATTCCAACCCAAATCTACAACCTTTACAGAAACTGAACCCAACGTGACATGAAGAAATTTTGTTGTAATAACCCGTACTAATCGCTGTATCATGTGTCACCACCAGTGCCTCTATGATGTGACGAGGAACTGCACCGAATATTTTGCTTATTAAAAGCCAAATACCTCATCTGGTAACATTAATCTAACATCCCTTGAGAGCAAACATTCCACAGAGCAGCAAAATATTTCATGCAGTTGTTTGACATTTAACCGCAAGCCTGTGTATTTACACAAGTCCCATCAGTCTCAATGTCATACCACTGTGTGAGAACAAATCTATCACAATATAAACTGCAAGGACTCTGAAATAGCATTAAGGTTTTTCATGTTCAGTGTGCAGAAACTGATGCTGACATGATGTGTCACTGGTTGTGAAGTACAGATTCAGATCAGTGCAGAAAACAAAAAGCAGCCTGCCAGACTGGGACCAGAAATGTCTCTTAATAGAAACACCTGGTGTTTACAGAATAAGGCAGGGAGCCGTAAAGCTGCACGTCTGCTCAAAGCCTCTGCGTAGGACCTTACCAGAGGAAAGCACAAACACTCTGATCAGCAAAGAAAGGCCTGGCAAATTGTTGAACAATCAATCAACACAGTGTGTCACAGCACTTTGATAAGAAAAGCTGTAAACCGAAAACATCCCTGCACTGTACATGAGGATGTAAGCAACTGTAGAAAAGCTGCGCTCAGTCAGTTTCACCCACAACTGTTTTCCACTAGCTCATTTTCACTCGTCTACCCAATCTCTTAACCTAGTTATACATTTTAGTCCAAGTCAAAGTGCTTTTCTTTCTCACTTCCGGAGCCAAAGCCACAGCCAAGAGAGCGGTATCCAGGATTAAGATGGGAAAATAAGCATTCTGGGTTCACTGACAGAGTGGGACAAGTACCCCCCTCCCACATCCTTCTTTCCACTCTATTATGTAACTCACCGTTACCATGGCAGTGGCTGACCCTGGGTCATGTTTGGCGCAACAGGGGCCGATCTTCCAGGCTTCTACATCCCCACAATCACAAAAGCCCCCACCTGATGACGCATGCATCTGAGAGAAAACAGCACAGATTATAAGTCAATAGCAGCACACAGTCACGTATGGATACATACAGCAGCATTTACGCACATAACTGCTTTAGCTGTGCTAATGCATTATCATAAAACACTGTCACCATCAGTCATAGATTTCAGTATATTTAATACAGTCAAGTGTTAATTGGGTGGATTTAAGAGATACAAGAGGCTAATCAAGCCCACATTATAACAGACTCTGCACAGGAGTTAATCACAAAGACAAGACAAAGGCAAGGTAGGGATGCTTTAGTTACTGTCAGCTCATATAGAGATTCAGAGAACACAGAGAACACAAATCCACCAGTAATCCAAAGGGAGACAATTGACTATGACTGATTCATGTTCTCAAATGAAGCAGTTTATTCTGAATTTGATTAATATGTATAAATATCTATATTGACACCAACCTTGTAACGATGGCTTTTGTGCACACTGTCCTGGAAGCAGTCCATGCACAGCACACAAGTGGGATCAATTGCACAATCCCTGCAATAAAATGAAGATAATGTATTACTGCCACTCTGGTCTACACCTAGACTGTACAAGCTGAACAGCATAATGAGTCCTCCAGCTTTTTCTTTTATTTCAGTGTAAACATCTATAGGGTAAATGTGATGAGTACATTTTTTGGGATATTGATTCACTGTCATTGACTGTGTTTACATGCACTAACCATAAATAGTCAAGTTAGTCAGAGAAACCATGTAAATATGTTTATTTATATATAGTTAAGAAATCAGCTTAATGGAGAAAACCAACTGCAACCTGGTTACTTATGTGTATGTAAAATGCACTGACTGGCTGCACATTATATTGATTACAGTATCACAAGATTTGTTTAGGTCAATGGCAAACACAAAATGTTCATATCATATATTACATTTTAAATACATTTTGCCCTATAATATATCTTTTTGTGGTAGATACTAACTAACTTTATCTCTTGAAAGGGCCATATCTTGTTAGCGAATGACTACTAGGATAGACAACTGATTTTTATTATGCTTGATTGTGCATGGGTATAACAGTAATATAGTAATGATTCACATTGACATAAAACTGTATAAAATCCTTGGGTCAACCCAAAAAAAAAAAACATTCTAAAAATGGATCTGTGTGAGTGAGGTCCACTTAAGGTCCATCCCACACATAAACCTTAGAGTCTCCTCACTAACTATTCATGTTCACCACTTAGCCTGAATACTGTAGTGTTGTCATTTAATTAGATAACTGTGAACTAAAACTCATTGAGGCTATACTTTTCTCACTGTTAGTGGTCAATGACATCAAATAGTCCTGATGACATAGTTCTGTCTTTACACTTTGTGATTTAATAATTCTTTATAACTCAGTTACTGTATTGCACTTTTTTTTTCTATAACTCATTTACTACAGGAGATCTGACCTGCAGGAATAGACAGTTTCTCCCTCTTTGAACACACGACCACAGAGCTGGGAGGAGGTGCTGCCCTGTTTGAGCTTCTCCAGACCCTCCTGAGGATCTTCTCCAAATAGGAAAAACTCCAGTGGATGGAGAAGTCGGCTTTGCACCTTCTCCTCTTCTTCCTGAGGGCTTGACTCTTTATTTAAGCAAAAGATCTGAGGCACCTGCTCCTTCAGGTATTGCAGGACCTCCATCCTGCTGTCTGCAGCCTCCAGCCATTCCTGTAGGATGGAGAAGAGCATGATCATTTGTTTTTTAGTGTCTCATATCTCCCTCAGTCTTACAACAAATAACCACATGCATTAGCACCATTCTGCTAGTGCAAAGAAAAATACTTATCGTTTGCAATGCATCATGTCTACTGTACTTTAAATCAACCGTCAAATTGCATTCAAAGGAAATATGAAAGATTCCTTGTTATGTCCACTGAATTATTTACTTAAATTTTAAAATGTTGACACTTCCACGGTCCAATAAAAGCGCCACATTCACAGGCTAACTATCTATCTATGTATCAATTTATTGAATAGGCCAAACTAAAAAGGAATATGTGAATTACACTTAAAAATCAAAACATAAAAAAATGGTAGAATCATCTTTTTTCTTTGTTGAATGTATATGTAGTGCCTTCTTTATTACCATAGACTGTATGTATATGTATGTATGTATATATGTACACATGCCGGCTGTTAAGTATGTGGAGACTCAAGCTACACTACATATCAAATAATTTGCTGGTTAGGCCACATCATCTACTACAAGCGGTGCATGTCATTTGAGGCTTTTGCTGAACTCCACCAAGTCAATTTGCCTACGACTGCCCAAGCAGTTAAAAGACACATCACATCACACACCTAATTAAGATAGTTTCACTTTCACGGTGACTTTGGACAATGGTTCAGGGCTGACGAGACGCCTGAAACGGTAGGGGCATGGTGCTCCAAATTTGGCAATTTGACATGTTGTGGCAAAATTACACATAAGCGATCACAAAAATCGTACAAGATGGAGATTAACACAGTACGGAGAACATTGCCATATTTCCCCCGAGTGTTTGCTCTAGTAAGCCCTGATCCCAATGCCAGCAGCAGACACTTTTAGTGAGCAATAAACACTGTAGTTTCTACCACTCAGGTAGCTATCAGCTAGCACAGGAGCTAACTATGACTACTAGCTCGGTAAGCATTAAATCCTTTCACTGCCTGGTTTAACCATGTTATGCAAATGAGCCAAGACATCATACTTTGTTGTCTCAGTAAGTACTGTCCTGTACATCGGATGTTTGATAAACATACCTTGCTGAGCTCCAGTCCGTCTGAGGATTTCTGACTCTCCGCCATGTTCCATTTAGAAGGAGGCGTCACCTTCTTCTTCTTCTTCTCTGGTTTTTATTTAACTATTGGCAAAGTACTTATGTGCTTTACTGCCACCTAGTGAATCCTCCTACGTCCCGTTTTTTTTTTTTTTTTTTTTATTATCTAAAATGTATTATGGAGCCCTAAACCTCACGACCTGAATGCAATTATAAAATTGTCTTATAATTGTATGCGATCGTTTTATGTCGTGTGCAGGAAAGACTCAAAGGCGTTACATAATTACATGTTCGGCTATTTCCTGTTGTTCACAATACTCACGCTTTCCTGTTGGATGTTTACCAAATCTCATCATAGAAAGAGCTTATTTTTAGATCTACTGGAACTTCTCATTTCTTCATCCCTGTGTAGTAATGTCTAACTTTACCTTTCTCTCTTCCTCTGTAGTAGACTGGTTCGACATTACACAACCTTTTTTTATTGGTTTGTTCAGCTTGAGTTGTGGTTAAAATAAGCTCCCATGGGTCATAAGTCTATCCATATTTTTTGTTAATGCTTTAATATTACGCACAGTTTTCAACTAATAATACACCAACATGCCAATGTGCATTATAGTTACATTGCTCTGTATATCCTACCTACACTGCCAGCTTCACTGATAACACTTGCACTGAATGGAGGTAGTGCTGTGTAGGGTCCCATCCGCAAGAGGGCGCTAGTCGGGATTTCCCCTTCTCACGGTGACGACTGCAGCGGGGCTGCAGGTCAGAGTTGAATGTTTGACAGAAAGCTGAATATGGATTCCATATTTCACGAGAAAGTAGGTTAAAACGTTTAACTTCAAATATTTATCCACCAGAAAATGTTTGTATTTATTCAGAAAGCCTTGTACCTTATGCCAGCGATGTGTTTACCGACGTTGTCTGGTCGGTGCTGAGAGATTTGTGGTGTTGTTTGTCAGTATTGTTGTTCAGGCAGCTAAAATGTTCCTGCACCTGCTAGTCAGAGATTATGAAAAGTTCCTTTGCAGATAGGAATAACACGGAAGAAAGCTTTATACCCGCCGTAAGTGTGATGTTTTTGTCAAATGAGTAAACGAAGTGGCTTGACATAGCTATCTGGTCTGCTAAAGAAGTAACGTTATCAACACTAGCAAGGTCTGCGTGTTGTTTACGTAAGCTAGCTATATGTAGCGCTACGTATGACTCCTGTCGGGGGGAACACTAAATGCAAACGATTTTAATATCAACTAAAGGCTTTTAAGGTAGTTTTGTCGTACAAAAATAATTGTGGTGCTATGTGTTGTCGTTGTATCTTAATAACTAACGGCAATGCTGTATTTGTAGCAAGAGGGCTCTCTGTGCGCCCAGCACTGTCTCAACAACCTGCTTCAGGGTGAGTATTTTACTCCTGTGGATCTGTCCTCCATTGCACATCAGCTTGATGAAGAGGAGAGGATGAGGATGGCTGAGGGAGGTATGGCCAGTGAGGAGTACAGGACCTTTTTGCAGGTTAGGTGACACAGAGTTAATTTTGATGTAGCAACAAGTATATATGCTTTTACCAAACAGTTTCTGACTTGAGGTTCTCTGAATGTTTTTAGCAACCATCTGGGAATATGGATGACAGTGGATTTTTTTCTATACAAGTGAGTTTTGTGAGGTTAACTTCCTTTTCTTGCTTGTCACAATAACATATCAATAACTATTATTAACCCTCTTTTCTGTCACTGAATTCCTCCAGGTTATTAGCAATGCTCTGAGAGTGTGGGGCTTGGAGTTAATCCTCTTCAACAGCCGAGAGTACCAGAGCCTTATGATAAATCCAATGTAAAGTTTCTTCAAGACCTTACTGTGTGTCATCTTTACATATTTTCACATGAATACTTTACAGCTGAAGTTGAGAGTGATTGCTGTTTCTGTTTTCGGTTTTAGAAATGAGAAGGCCTTCATTTGCAACTACAAAGAGCACTGGTTTACTATACGCAAACTTGGACAACAGGTATGAAATACTTATCTTCAAAAACAATTTGAATATAGTTTTTATTTTTTAACCAAAGTACTGTTTCTTTGCTTTTTTAGTGGTTTAACTTGAATTCACTGTTGACTGGACCAGAGTTGATATCAGACACTTATCTGGCCCTTTTTCTTGCACAATTACAACAAGAAGGTATGAAAACATGGTCTTAATTTACCTTAATTTGCAGTATGAAATAGTGCTAGAAAATAACAGTACAAAATGTTATTGATTTGATTATAAAGTTGTATTTGTGCAGGATATTCCATATTTGTGATTCGAGGAAACCTCCCAGAGTGTGAAGCAGAGCAGATTCTTGGGATTATGAGAGTGCAACAGCAGCATCGGCCCAGGCTCATTGGAGAAGATGATGCCCAGACTAGTGCAGGGTATGTACAGTGGAGACTGTACGTTATGGGTAGCCCTTAATTTACCCACAAAGCAATGTTTTGGTTTCATAATGTATATATTTATTGTCATATTTTTGTATGAAATAAACATTTGACCTGTGGCAGCTGATTAGGCTTTGTACTGTGAGCAGTAGGTCAGCAGCTCTGAACCAAACAGAGATGGGCTTTGGTGTAGAGGATGAGGTTGTGGATGAAGACGAAGAGCTGAAGAGAGCTCTGGCACTCAGCAGACAGGACATAGATGTGGAAGATGAAGAGGCTGATCTTCGCAGGGCCATACAACTCAGCATGCAAGGTAAATGAGTCATTCAAAGGTTCTGTCGATTGATTTGGTCTTCTGCCTGGTTTTCTAAAGTTTTTATTCCAGGTTAACAGCAATAACATCCATTTCATTTTATTTAGGGGCAGTGATGAGCAACAAGTCTGAAACGGGAGATGGGAAGTCAGGGATCCAAGCAGCAGGGAGTGCAGGAGGACAAAGAGAAGGCCAGAATGAGACACTAACTGCTGAAGAATTGCGAAAGAGGAGACAAGCCTACTTTGATAGGTAGGTTCAATTACAAATCTGCTAACACATAACAGCAATCCAATTCATTAGTCGTGCAACAAGAACTGCTTTGTGAATTTTATGATCAATGTTAAGTGGTAAATGTGTGGTCATTAAAATTATTATTGAAAATTATAGCTGTATTTGTACATTAAGGCAATACTTTATGTTGTTCTTTTTAAAGCTCTTTGAATTATTTATGATATTGCATCCACCCTGTTAAATGTTTGGGAAAATGACACATTGATTTTGCTGGTGACCATTTAGGCAGCACCAACAGGCTCAGCAGAACATTCCACAACAACCAGAGACAAAATCAGGTGAGCACATTGAAATCTTAATATATAGTAAACATAATGCAGATTATTTTTTAAATTGTATTGACAAGTGTGTCCAAAAATAGTACAGATTCTGATTTCTGCTCCTTGGATACTCTAGGATCAGTAAAAACGGGCTCTGAGGAGGACCAACAACAAAAGCCCAGCCAGTGAAGTGAAGAGTTTACCTGTATTGTTTACCAGCTGCCTGGATTTGCAACCCCATACAGGGGTAGCTTTGCTCCTTCCTCTAACCTTTTGCACATGCGAACATAAGGACAGTCAGAAGGCTGACACGTTTCCCCTCGTTAGTTCGCTGACAGGATATAGAGAAGAGAACAGCTGTAAAGGAAAGGCAGCAGATAGTCTAATCTAACTCAGTGAGGCACTGAGCCTGGGAAAAGGGTGACCACAGAACTCATGATGCAGTTAAATCAAGTTTGCAATTGCCTTTGTACCATGACGCCTTCTATTTCTATTGTATACAGTTTTTATTCTGATTTTTTTTCTCTGGATGAGATGGAAAAGAATCTCCAGCTTACTAGGGGGTGTGTTTAGTTGTCTTGCAGTGTTCGGTGACAGCTACTGGAGACCAGTGTTTAGACCACAGGTTGAAGCTTGGTAGATTGACCCTTTTATCTTGGGTTTATAGCACATAGGTATCACAGATGTAATTTCCACACCACAGAACTCCAATGTTGATATAATTTCTTGTTGCATTGTTCTAAAATGTCTTTTAGCCAGCAGCACTAACATGTGGGTCATTTATTCCTGATCATCAGTCATTTAACTTGTGAACATCACAAGAGTGAACTCAGAAGAGATCTAGACAACAACATATATTTGATGTTGCGGCTTTATTATTACCTTCAATGCATATAAGTAGGTGTAATGCAATTTAAGGTTACACAGCTCACAAACTCTTAATTTAAAAGTGGTGTGTCCATTTTAGATCAACAGTTAAAAAAAAAATATTAAGAGCTACCTGCTGAATGTAAGATTCCTTTGACTTTGAAGCATATGTTTCATATTTTTCCAGAAAAACTTGATGTGTAATGGGAACAAATAAGCAATCAATAAACACCATGATATACAGCAGTGTTAATTTTTTCTGGCACAATAAGGCCATTTAAAACCAAAAATAGTTTGATATGTCCAACCAGTCTACCTTGTATGTGACTTCATGTTTTGTTTCCCTTCACCAGTACTGTCATGAACAATATGGGGAGTTTATTATTTAAAAAAAAAAGAATATTCTGCCTGTGATGCCCCTTTACAGTTTTACATTCATATGTTACCACCACTGGAATCCTAAAGTTTAATTGCACTGATTTGAGTTATCCTATATTCCAATTTTACTTAGAGAAATGCTGTACACATTAATTGTACAAAGATACATTGTTGTGCACTGAGGAAATGGGTTTTCAACATGTGTTAAAGCTACAGGAGCCAATGGCTGATTTATGACCTTCGGTAACAAGCATCAAATAGAGAGCAAGAGAGCTGACTGTTATTTAACCTCATAACTGTATAACCTCATAATTGTGTAATGTATAGTGAAAAATCCAAAGAATGAAACAAAACATAAAAATGTGTCACCATAGATACACTTCAGAGTTGTCTTTTTGTTTCAACCAATTCTGACAATGACTTTTTTGGTTTCTTTTTTTTTTTAGAAGCTTGCGTTTGGTCCTGAAAACCAAAACCTGGTTATAACACAGCATTATTGAACATTAAACTGTGTTACAGCATTAAAATTTTTGTTTACAGTTATGTCTTTCACAACTGATGACTGGATAAGTGCGTAAGGATATGTCTTGATTCCTCCACGAAAGTATTGGGTGCCATGTAAAGTTTGACTTCATGTATTGGATTACTTTCAGGAAGGTTCCATGAACTTGTTGTTTTCCTTTTTTCTATGTAAATCACTTGTGAAAGATTAGAAAGTGTTGGTAGTTGGGTTTTTATCATTACATTGTTTTCATAAACTGCATTTTTACAGTAGCTACTAATTCAACATTTCTGTTATATTTCATGTTACCACAGCACATTCTTTCATTTAATGTATAGTTCTTGTTCCAGGATTAAATGGACATTCAGTCCTCCTAAAGTTTATGTCTCATTTATTTCTCATAACATTGACGTTAAGTGCTATTATTGATGTTGCTGTCACATCATGTCTGGGAAAGAGGTTGTACATGGTTAAAAAAAAAAAAGCACTGACACCATTTGGATCAACACAACAGGCAGCATGTCCTGGTTAATATATAACACTCAGAGCACACTTGCACTTTGTCTCCCCAAATAATAGATGGATCTTTTAGACATAACGTTGCTCAAGCTGAGTGGTACGTATGACCTACCCTACTGAATTTTCATTAAAATTTTTATATTTGCTTTAGTGGCAACACATAAATTTTATGTTATTTTAATGTTATTTGGAAGATGTAATGTTTTTAAAGATCTTTTGACATTGGCTGTGTTTCTACGTTTCAGGTTTTGCACCCAAGCTTTTCCAAACAAATAAGGATGGTACAGAAAATGAAGACAAGGTTTATTTTCATCCTAACCTCCATGTGCTTCTTAACTCCCATCTACCAAACACAACTTCCAAGTGCCACCATCTCAGATCTTTCCTTCAAAAATATGGACTTTGCTATGAACCTTTACAGACAAATATCCAGTTACCATGATACAAACATATTTTTCTCACCTCTGAGCATCTCAACCAGCTTTGCTTCTCTCTTAATGGCCTCTGATGGTGTCACACATAAGGAATTACTCAAGGCACTCAACCTGGAGCAGCTGGAGCGGGCTGATCAACCCGACCTCATCCCAAAACTTTTTCAACTCCTTCATAACAACATCACACAGAATGGATCTCTGAAACTGGACCAAGCCATGGCCCTCTTTATGCATCAGGATTTTGTGGTAGAGAAGACATTTGAGGACCAAATAACAAAGTTCTATGATGCTGACGTCAAAATGGTAGACTTTGCAGACACAAAAAGGAGCATCAGGTTAATTAATGAATACATAAGGCACAAGACTAAGGACAAAGTGACTGAGATGATTTCCAATCTGAATGCAATGACCAAGCTCATGTTGATTAATTCAATTTTCTTCCAGGGTAAGTTGAATCACTCTGGTAGGTGATAGCATTGTTAAATTCTCTGCATTGACTCATAATTGTGTTTTGACCTCTCAACCTTTATATCACTAAACATTATTATTTACTCCACAGGGACCTGGCAGATGCCTTTCAACCCTAATTTCACCCAAAGAGCATCTTTCTACATTGATAATTACAATATTGTCCAAGCACAAATGATGGTTAGAGAAGAAGATGAGTTCTATATAATGGATGATTTTGCTCTTGGAGCCAGTGTGCTGAAGCTTCCATATGAGGAAGGTATTTCCATGCTTATCCTGCTACCCAACAAGGACATGGACTACACTGCTATTGATGATGAGATCACTGCTGAGAAGTTCCTCAGTTGGGTCAAAAGGTTGCAAAAAATGTAAGTGTGAAACACATCTTGTCTAGAAAGGTGCTGCGAAAACTGTCCAGTACCTAATGTGCAGATTACCACACATAATATCAAATACTGTACTTATACCGATAGACAATGAACCTGTCATGTCTTGTTCATAGCAAACTGGAGGTCAGCATTCCCAAATTTAAGATGGAGCTGTCATATTCTCTGCACAATCTTCTGCCAGGCATGGGCATGGCCAGTATCTTCAGTAATTCAGCCAATTTAACAAGGCTGAGCAAGGACGAAGGAATCAAAGTGTCAGAGGTTAGTTTTCAAGATCACTGAGAGTTTAATTTGCACACTGCAAATGATGAATATAGTGGTGTATAAAGTACACAAACACTCAAGTAAAAGTGCATGTGTTTAGTAGAAGTACCCTATACCTTTTCTACTTTGTAATCCATAAATGATACATCAACACTTATTAGTTTATAAAGTTTTTAAAAAGAATCGAAACCTGCAAAATCTAACTAATGCTGGAAAACAAATGTAGTTAAGTTAAAGTACAATATTTTCCCCTGATTTAATGTAAAGTTTGAAAATACTCAACCGAAGTACAAATACCTAAATAGATGTACATATTACTTACTATGTGCTGTAAAATCACAGGTGCTGCACAAGGCTGTGATTGACGTGGATGAGCTGGGGACCACTGCAGCAGCTGCCACTACAACTGGAATTACTCCATATGCTTTACCCAGGTCCTTCATAGTCAACAGACCATTTTTCTTCTTTATATACCACGAAGACACCAACTGTCTGCTGTTCATGGGCAGAGTGATTGACCCTACCAAAAAGTAGCAGCAATAAGATAAAAGGATAATTTGTTTTAATATCAGATTTGTTTTGAAATGCTTGTTTTTGGTCTGTTATGTAAAAATTTGCCCATATACTCTATGTTTGACTTTAATTGAGCATTATGTTAATGGAACTTTCTCTAGGGTTAATTCAGTGACAAATCATTATCTCTAATATTGATGTGTGTTAGAGTGATAACAATATTTTGGTACATAAATTATATCATCATGGTAATCAAATCAGTTTCCCAGTGATTAGCAGTGAGTTCATGAAAGGGGCTCAAATTTTAAAAAGTGCCACCTATCATCAGTACATATCATGCCCATGATTAAACATTGTAAAACCATTCACAATGGTGAGTATGAGACAAAATAACTACTGGCATTTCATTTTTATCTCATACCAGCTGCTACTGCCAGTAAAAATAATTAGAACAAAGAGACAGTTTTGCTTAAAGCTTGGCTCAGCTTTTCAGCCAGGGCCTTGGGCTGAACATGTGGAGACAGTAAACTTTAGCACATAGTTATTTGTTGTGTAAAATGGATAAAATGTTGAAACGTTTCAAAATCTGTTTGTTTTTCTTGTGATTCTTGGTTTTGTAACGTTTCACAATGCAATGTGACATCACTGCAGAAAACAAGCTTAAGAAGCCTACGCTGTGATGAAACAAGCGATATGAATTCATTGTTTGTGCATTACAGTTTACTAGTATTACTAAAAATACTCTTTAGTTGACTTATTACCAATAAAAATAACCCACTTAATGGCTTATTAGGAGTGAGAAACGCGACCACTAACGACTCACCAGCATGTGTTAGTGTTTCAGTCATCATTAACAAACACTACAGATAATGTTTGAACGTCCACTCCGATTTTGTCTTTTGCTCTTGTCGTTCGACAAATAAAGTTTTTTCAAACCACGTGACCGACACTGTCATGGCTGCGCTCTCGTGTGGTGCGTGGTTGTCATCAGAGGTAACACTGTTATAACTATTCAAGAACCTACAGTAAGTCACCGTGGGAAGCTGTTTACTAGTTATAATCCGTGTATAAGTTACTTTGGTAGAATTGTTAAGCGCATCGATTTTCTAGGAGGAACATTTTCTAGTTGGATCAGTCCGAACGGAGTTTGTAACCAACTGCTCCATGAGGGGACTTTCAGCATATTACATATAATTTATTTCTTTGTATAAAAATGAAAACAAATAGGATGAAACCGAAAAACAAGCGTATGTCATCTGGTGCCAAACGTGGCATCCATGTGAAAGGTAAATGGAAACCTGTTGACATCGATCCCAGTCTCTTCTCCGAGGAGGGCATGGAGGGTCTGGTGTGTTTTGAAGAGCTGACAAATTATCGTCTAGTAGACTCTGAGAAGGCTGCAGCCAAAGCTCTGAAAGAGGAAAGGAAGAAAGCGATGAAGAGAAAAGCCAGTGAGAGAAAGGAAGGGGCAGAGAAGGCAGGTGTGGAGGACAAAGAGCGAGAGAAAACACCTGAACCAGCCAAGAAAAAGGCCAAAAAGAACAAGAAAAATAAGAAACAACACGCACAGGAATCAGCCGAACAAGATGTTGCTACAGAAGTGACACAGATGGATCTCGCTGCCGAGGAGGAGGGAGGGGAAGATATCAAAACTAAAGAAGATGCTCCGAAAGATGCGGTTAGTACCTCTAAACATGAAGTGGAACTGCAAAATACAAAGAAGAGCAACAAAAAGAAGAAAAAGAAACAGAAGCAAATAGCAAAGAATACAGTCGCAGAGAAACAGCCAGACTCCGATTCGTCAGAACTTCAGGTTCTGGAAACAGAAACAAAACCTCTAGACAAAGTGACAAAACCTCCTAAAAAGCAGCCAAAGAATTGGACGAATGCAACACTTTCTGGTTCAGAAGGCAAAAATACAGATGTGAGTGCGTGGAAGGACCTGTTTGTTCCTTCCCCCGTGCTAAAGGCTCTGAGCAGTCTCGGATTTGGTTCACCCACACCAATCCAAGCCTTGGCATTACCTCCAGCTATCAGAGATCGCATGGATATTCTGGGGGCAGCTGAGACAGGTGAGTTAAACATTTCTGTCAATATTAATTTATTAACTGTTTCTAAAGTTTTTCAAGTGAAGCTAAATTGAGCACTGTCATCATAGGAAGTGGTAAGACATTGGCTTTTGGTATTCCCATGATCCACACCATCCTGGAGTGGAAGAATGGCTCAGAACAACCTGCTGATGACACTGAACCAACAACAGAAGTGAAGAGTTTGTATTTGCCAGCTGAGGATGAGCCCACAGCAGAAGGGGACGAGGGGGACAACATGGGGGCAGAGAACGAAGAGGATGAAGGCATCATAGATCAGGATCATTGTGACTCAGAAGAAAGTGCCAGTGAGGACGAAGAACAAGATTTTGGAGAAAACCTTCAGCGTGGATGTGTTAAAGTCATCGAAAATGCAGAGTTTGACTTTGACCCTGCTGCTAAAGCAGAAGACAAACACAGTGGTGGGAAGAGTCAGCCTCTGCTTGGACTAGTTCTCACTCCCACCAGAGAGCTGGCTGTTCAAGTCAAACACCACATTGATGCTCTCGCAAAATTCACAGGTGAGTCATTACTTGTAAGTGTTACAGAAGTAGTCCGTCTTAATCTTCAAATGTTACGCTTGTCATGATACTCAAGATGTTACTGTTGCACAGATATCAAAACTGCCATTTTGGTGGGTGGAATGGCTCAACAGAAACAAAGGAGGATGCTAAAGCGCAGGCCAGAAATCATTATTGCGACTCCAGGCCGTCTGTGGGACCTGATACAGGAGGGGCATCCGCATCTGCAGAACCTGAGACAACTCAGGTAAGTTACAATTACAACTTTCTTTCATGCTGCTAGAATGTGTGGTTAAATAAGAATATTACACAGATATAACTGTTATAAAATATCATTTTAATTTAAAGGGATATGGTCTGCAAATTAGCTTTTTGCTAGCTGCATAGTCTGTCAGTCAGACAAACAAATAATATCAATATCTTTTTGACGGCATATGGCATAACTTTTCAAATATACACGGACCTGCCTTTTGCAGCAGGGGTCCCTGTCCAGTCATTTTCAAACAAATTACCAGCAGTAGCAACAGAGTGTTTGCTGAAAGCTGAACAGAAACCTGAAATTATGACTTTTTATTAAATCTGACTGCCTTCCACAATTTAGTCTGGACTCAACACCTCAGAGTGCAGCTTTGCATTTCTTGGATCCCCTATGCATCTTTCAGTTGCTTTGGCAGTATTAATTAACTAAAAGAACACTGCTAAGAGTAATTCGCAAGCACAGTTTTGTTGTATGTAATCACTTTGTGAAAGAAACAAAGAGCCATGAGGAATGGGCCAAGAACTTCAGAGAGAATCCATAAATGTCATAAATATTACTATTGCTTGTTTTATTTTCATGTCTCTGTTGGTCTGTTAATCTGCAGGTGCCTGATCATTGACGAAGCCGATCGCATGGTAGAAAGAGGCCACTTTGCAGAGCTGGAAAATCTACTGGAGATGCTCAACACCACATACTTCAATCCCATGAGGCAAACATTTGTCTTCTCTGCCACACTGACCATGGCTCACAGCCTGCCCACTCGCCTGCTGCAGAAAAAGAAGAAGAATCTGGACCAGAGGAGCAAGCTGGAAATTCTCATGGAGAAAGTGGGGATAAAGTCCAAACCCAAAATCATTGACCTCACTAGAAAGGAGGCAACAGTGGAGACGCTGACTGAGACACAGATCCACTGTCAGAAAGAGGAGAAAGACTTCTACCTTTATTACTTCTTGATGCAGTATCCGGGGCGAACCATGGTGTTTGCCAACAGCATAGACTGTATCAAGAGACTGAACTCACTGCTCGTTATCCTGGACTGCACACCACTGCCTCTACATGCCAACATGCACCAGAAACAACGCCTTAAAAACCTGGAAAGGTTTGCCGAGAGGGAGAGGTGAGTCTTGCACACACTTGCAGGTTTTTGCCTTATGTTGACATTTATCCAGTAGTAGTGGATCTGTTTTGTTTACTACAACTAAGAAAAGTGTTTAATATATTATGTATAAATGTTTGGATATGTTTTTTATATTAGTTCTATTCTGGAGAGCACTGTGATAAAGCATATTTAGCAGTGTTTACTACAAAGCTCATAGTTCAGCTTTTTTTCAACAGGGTGTCACTTGGCATGTGACCACAGTCATTGAATAAACAGCAATTTCAAAATTATATTTACAGTTGTGTTCTTTTGACTACTGATGTGGCAGCAAGAGGACTGGATATCCCCAATGTTCAACATGTTATTCACTACCAGGTAGGCTTTTGTATGGTTATCTGTTTCTGGTTATTATGTTCTTATATTCCGTATGTTATACACATAGAAAGTGGTTAGTACCTAAACATGATACAATAGAGAACAGAGAGAAGATGTTTTATTTTTTTCGTGTCTTGTTTTTGGTACTGCAGACGCATGTGCGTCACCTGACAGCAGAATCAACATGCAAGAATCCTTTCTTTAGAAAAGTTCGTCTTTTAAAAAACATCCCCGTACACATTGTGATTCTTTTTATTCAAGAATACTTTATTGCTGTGTTAACTGCAGTAGTGTAGTGGAGGCTGTTTTAGTTGTTTGTAAAGGTTGTATTGTACGATGTGCCTGATGTGATTGTTTTTATTGTCCGCCTGTAAAAATCAGGTTCCCAGAACATCTGAGACTTATGTTCATCGGAGTGGCAGAACAGCAAGAGCCACAAAAGAGGGTCTCAGTTTGCTCCTAATAGGCCCAGACGACATGATGAACTTCAGAAAGATTTACAAGACTCTCGGAAAGGATGAGGAACTTCCCATGTTCCCCATAGAGACCAAATGCATGGAAGCAATCAAGGTAATATCCACTGACATTACATCCGGCATTTATGTGGAGTTAAATACATTATATTTGATTGTTGAGTATGTCCTTTCACAGGAAAGAGTAAATCTGGCCAGGAAGATAGAAAAGATTGAGTTCCACAACGGCAGAGAGAAGCAGCACAACGCCTGGTTCAGACAAGCAGCAGAGGCCCTGGAGGTAGACCTGGATGATGATCTTTTACTTGGTAGGATCAACATAACCATGCATAACACATTCATTTTGTCTAAAGGTTTTCAAATACAGACAACTAAAGATGCCTTGTATGTCCACAGGCAGAGCAAGAGATGAGGAAGCTGACAGAGAGCAGCAGAAGATGGTTAAGGAGATGAAGAAGCATTTGAAGCATTTGATCTCCCAGCCCGTGTTCAAAAATGTGATAAAGACCAAGTACCCCACACAAATGGGAAAGCTTTCTCTGCCAAACTTGCCTCTTGCAGGGACAGAAAGTGCTTTAACCAGTATTGCAACACGGAACAAGAAGCAGAGGTCAAAGAACAGTGCTCTGCAACAGGGGAAGAAACTGAAGCAAAACAAAGGAAAACAGTAGCTGCAGTGACATGTGAATGGAAACATGTATTTAAAAAGAACCTGTTCAACATGATTTTGTAATTGCAGGTTACACTAATGCAATTTCAACATTTTCATTGCAGTTCATTTCAATACATATGCGTAATAATTGTATTTCTGGGTGTTTTTTCCATCAATGTACACAGCAAGATTTTATTAAATGTCTTAAAGCCCAGTTGGCATTTCCTTCAACCAGAGTCAGTATTCCTGGAATGAGCTAAGTCGCTGGTCAATGTTGAAGTCGTGGGTAGAGAATGTTATAATGTGATGTTTGGTAGAGAAGATGCAGTGAGGGTTCATTGCCCTCTGGAATGATGTGGTGAGCCAGCTGCTGTTCATCGCCGTCCATAGAGACTATGTGGATGCAGATATCCAGAGCCTGCGATAGAGCCAGGATATCCACGTGATCACACTCCATTGCCATGGCCTCTACTTCCTGAATAAAGAGAACATAAACTTTAGGCCACTTGTCTACCACAGGGCTGACATACAGAGACAGGCATCGATTCATTCATATCCACATCTAAGGGCTATTTTACCACCACTCACCAGTTGGCATGTCTTTGGGCTGTGAGAGGAAACTTGAGTACACGAAGAAGAAAAGGCAAAGACAGAACCCAGATCCTTCTAGCTGTGAGACACCATGCTGTTCATTTAAACAGGCTCACAGTCTCATTTGTTAAAGCTATAATACTTTATCTTTAGAATCAATGTAGTCGTAACATGAGACTCAAAATCAGTCAATCCAGGGAATCAAATACTGACACTGTGTCAAAACCTGTGGTGCTGTACAGTGAGTTAGGACCTCACCACATTAAGATATGGAGCATAACTGTACTAAAAATAATAATGATAAATGTACATACTCTTAACTTCAACCTGTCCTGTCAATAACCTGGGAATTAAAAGATGATTTACTTCTTTTTCACTAGATGGCAGCAACACATTGTTACTAACCTGATGACAGTACATATGCAGATTGGGTGCTTCCACAAAGTTGCAGAAGAAGTCTGCATGGGTTTGCAGGTGTGCTGAAGTGAGCAGCCTGAGATACTGCACCACACTGTCAGAGGTCATCTGATCGTTGAAGAGCCTGAGCAGAGTGTCTTCTTGCTCATCAGCCTCACACTGCTCCACAACATCTACAGCCTTTAAGAGTTAAAACACAAGATTGACATACTTGACATAGTCGAAATTCTTCCTAGATCTAGAAATCTATAAGTGTTGCTACAGAAAATGGTTTCATTTTCATTCTGTACACAGATGTCTAGTTGCAGATTAGCTATGCAAACCACAATATGTGCAGCTTAAACACTAAATAAAATTGAGAGATGTGTTAATTACGGTTTATTTTTGGGCCTCACTTCTGTGCTTGTGTTTATTATGTAAATCTAATATACCTTTCTGGGGACGAGGTTATTGACTTGAGGTCTTTAAAAGGAATGATGAAGGTCTGTGGCTACAAAGTGTACAGTTATCTGCCACGGTTTGGTACCCAAATGTTTTCTTATCACTGCTTATGCTTCAACAGTAACATTTTTTTTTATAAAGATACAATTTCTGAGGGTGTCATTAGAATATGTGGTTCAGTAACTTAGTTGTCATATAAAATAATGGTGATTGAAAGAGGAAATGCGTTATTTACTGTGTTTAGGTGGTGCTGGAAGGAACTCTCATCAAATCCTGCTGAGGATAAAACTTTGCTGCTCTGAATGATCCTGTCCTTGAATCTGAAATCGAAACCGGACAAGATCTACGTTTTATCCTTCGAAATCTAGTATTGTAAGAGTTTTAAAAACTTCGTTTGTGACTGTGATGACAACTAACCTCTGCAAAGCCCTTTCGTTTTGCAGGACTGACTCCAAATGTGCGAAGCAGAAGGCTCTGTAGAAGCAGTTTCCATCCCCGCGTACATTTCTCACGGAGGAAAACTGGCTGCTTAAATCCTAACAAAGGACAACTGGTTATAATGTGACAGACCCGCTGAGATAAGAGCCGCGACTATGACCACACCCACTGAAAAACCTACTTTATGTTTGGCACATGGCGTTTGTTCGGGAAACAGTGAAGAAACGTCCTCTTTGCATGAAACAATACAATCAGCCTCCATCTGTTCTCTCTCAGTTTCACTATCTGCGAGACCAAACAGCAGCTTAAAACGTCAACTCTACGCACGACTTTACCTCATCTTCGTGTTTCGACAACATGGAAACAAGTTAAAAAACAAAATTAGAGTTTGGAAAGACTCAGTGCGTCAAAACATTGCTGCAATTTTTTGCAGTTGCATTTTCTGTTAAACCGGATGTTTGCAGGAACCACGTGTCACTGTTAAAGGGACAGTACTCTTTTTATCCCTCATCCCCAACATGATTTTTGTAAAACCTTGTCTCTAAACCAGTAACGTTATAGTCATTAAAGCCCGTTTGTCAATTTAACAGTGTTGTTTGAAAAACTGTTTTGAAGGTGTCTTTTGAATCTACAGAGACTCTTCTAACCACCTGGGTGATAAAATTCCTCTCAAATATCGAGGCCAGTGACTGATAACTTGTTTTCCAAGTTAAAACTCTGTTAACTTTGCGAATCAAAACAAAGATGACAGCCGTTTAGCTAAAAACAACACAACAAAGGAAACATTGTTACTCCAGACATTTATGAGAGTTTCTTTTGATTCCGGAAACATCCTCTGAACAAGTGGGAATTTATTTTCACACAGCGGCGGTCAGTTATGTGTGTGACCCAAATGTCCAAATGTCTGCTATAATAGGACACAAACCGGCTGCTTTTCCCCTGTTTTCATTTCCTGTAGCCATTTTACGCCACATGCAGTAACATTACATGTCCTCGACAAAAGAAAATTATACTCAGCTTTTAAGAAGAGTAAATGTACAATTCTACATTATACTGTTTTACTACTAAACTAGAAAATTGGAATACTAATTAAAACATTTTCATTAGTTTTAAATAATGCCCATTTAATATGTAGCCTTACATAATA